>BQNB010093583.1:0-26326 GCA_026074375.1 Tanacetum coccineum
AAGACTTTAGAACAGAATTGGTGGAGGGCAAAGAAAAGAGAGTAAGAGCAGAGCTGGTACAAGAGAGTACAAAGAAGCAAAATGTGGAAGATGACAAAGAAATAGCAGAGATTAAACAGTTAATGAAAATCATTCCAGATGAAGAAGAAGTAGCAATTGATGTTATACCTTTAGCTGTTAAGTCTCCAAGTATTGTTGACTGGAAGATTTATAAAGAATGAATAAAAAGCTATTATCAAATAATGAGAGCTGATGGAAAGTCTCAAATGTACATGTTCTTTAGTCAAATGCTTAAAAATTTTGACAGGGAAGATTTGGAAGATTTATACAAGTTGGTAAAAGCTAAATTTGAGTCAACAAAGCCAGTGGAAGACTTAGATTTGTTGTTATAGGGTGATTTGAAAACAATGTTTGAACCACATGTAGAAGATGCAGTATGGAGGAATCAACAAGCATAAAAAGTGTTGGATTGGAAGCTGTATGACTCCTGTGGAGTACATTCCTTGAGGATGCAACATATGCAGATTTACATGTTGGTAGAGAAGAAATATCCCTTTACACCATTTACACTTTCAATGATGTTGGAAAAGAAGCTTATGATTGACTATGAAAGTTAAATGGCTTATCATCTTTGTAAATTCATCATGAAACAGCTTAAGAAGTAAAGAAGTGTTTGGAAGCATCCTCCTGGTGTTGATAAAGCTTTAAATGAAGAAACTTGATGATTTTGAAGAAGAATATCAAGTTTAGGGGAGGATTGTTGGGATTAAAAGTCTTTTTGATGCTGTTAGAATTACTGATGCTCAAGTTTATGTTAATACTACTCTGATGAAGTTAGTGTTGCTCATGAACTTCGAAGAATATATACTAAGTAGTTACTACTGCTGGTACAAAAGTTAATGCTGCTAGTGAAAGTTACTACTGTTAGTACAAAGACTGCTTGAAGTTAATGCTGCTGAAGAGTTACTACTACTCAAGAAAATATTCTAAGTAGTTAGTACTGCTAGTATTAAGTTAGTATTACTAGTGTAAGTTAGTACTGTTTGTTAGTACTGCTTACTTGATATGTATTAGTTATTTATAGAAAAGATTTTATATACTTAGGAAAGTATTGTAAGCCGAGTAGGACTCTTTGGTGTATAAAAGGAGGTCCTAGGGCATAGAGATTGACATACCAAACCAAAACCAAATCAATCTTAGTCGTATCTTTTATAACTTCAAGGTATTTGTAACCCTAATACTTTAAGAGTATTTGTATTGTTATCATTAATAATATTGGAGCTTGTTTGTTGAATTGTTTCAATTGAATTCCTTGTTTCATTGATTATTCCTTTTTAATATTAAAGATTAATTCCTCATAATCTTTTAATACATTAAACAAAGTTTTTACTACATGTTGTGTTGGAATTATCTAATATAACTAAATTTAAACAACATAAGAGTTATGATCTATTGAAGTGGGATCGATCAATGGTATCAAAGCTTGTTGAAAAATCTTTGAATAAAATAGAAAACATGTTTTTTTATACACAATATCTTTGCTAAAAGATATAGATCAAAGTCTGCCACAGTGGCTGCTTCAAAGTCCCATGCTCAAGACCTTGGTGAGTATGAAATTCTAGAGGATGAGATTGAACAATATAGTCCAAATGATAAAATATGGCAGCTGTGGGAAGTCATAGATAATTGTGCAACCTTTGCAAAACAGACAACTGTGGAAGGTGTTGTGACAGTGATATCCTATTACAACTGCAGAAGGAAAAGCTCAAGACGATTGGAGGTGAAAGCAAGAAGTAACACTAATGATGAGCGATTCCTAATGCACATCAGTTAAAGTTTAACTCTATAAAGGAAGCTAAGAAAAGCGTTGCTGAAGCTGTTGAAAGATTGTTGGTTAGGAATGGCGCGCGCTACTAAAAAGACCCAAGGAATCTCTTAAAGCAGCAATATGAAAACTCACTGCTCCAAGCTCAAGATGACTTGAATCAAGCCAGAGAGAGTGATAGGCTTCAAAAGGCTTACTATGAGGGCAAAAGAAAGGGTGTTTTTGGCGCGCGCGCGAGCGCGAGAAGGACGCGCTTACTGTTTAATGGACAATAAGACTTATTGGATTTATAAGTCCAATGTAGGAGTGCTGTACAACGCCACAAGAGGGGACATTTGCTAGGGAGTGCAGAGCTCCAAGAAATCAAGACAATAGGAACAAGGAAAGCTCAAGAAGGAATGTGCCTGTGGAAATATCTACTTCCACAACTTTAGTGTCATGTGATGGTCTTGGTGGATATGACTGGAGTGGTCAGGCAGAGGAAGGGCCTAATTATGCACTCATGGCTTTCTTATCTCAATTCTGACATAGATGACAATCCAAAAATGGATTACAAATCAAGGAGTGATTATAGTGGATCTCAATACATTGACAGGGAACATGTACTATCTACAAACTATGCAACGATAATGTATGGTGGGTTGGGGAGGGGGGGGGCGGTGGGGGGGGCATAGTTACTTTTGGACGGTCACCAGCAAAGAAGGGAAAATCACAGGAAAAGATACCATTAAAACTGGTAATTTAGATTTTGAAAATGTGTATTTTATGAGAGAGTTAAAGTTCAATCTTTTTAGCGTACAAATGTGTGATAAAAAGAATAGTGTTCTTTTTAATGACACTGAATATATTGTTTTAATCTCCAAACTTTCAGTTTAATTAATGAAAGTACAAGTTTTACCTTAGAGTTCCTAGAATAACAATTATGTAATTGTTTGAGTTAAAGAACAAAGTTCCTAATACGGGAGTTTAAACTTTGCTTTTTGCAAAGCCACATTGTGATGAATCAAAACTTTGCATAGAAATGGTAGGTCACTTAACTTTTAAACCATGAATAAAATTGGTTAAAGGAAATCTTGAAGTAGGTTTGACCTTCCAAACTTTTTGAAAAATGATAAAAAACTTGTGTTTCCTTGTCAAAGTGAAGCATCCAGAAGCCTCTGTAATCCAAAACAAGAACTCAATTAGTCTTCCTTTACATTTGTGTGTCATATGACTTGTTATGGTCCAACATTTGTAAAAAAGCCTTATGAAGAAATGTATTGCCTAGTTGTCACAGATGATTATATAGGTTTACCTTGTTTTTCTTTATAGCTACTAAAATGATACTAAGTGCATTCTTAAGTCCTTTATAACAAGGATATGAACATCTATAGATCACAAGGATAAATATTAGATGTGATAAGAGTGGAACTGAATTCAAAAACAGAGAAATGAATCCATTTTGGTAAGATGAAGGGTATTTTGAAAAATTTAGTGGAGCGAGAACTCCACAACAAAATGAAGTATGTTGAGAGAAGAATAGACACTAAGTTGAGCTGCTAGGCACTATGCTAGCTGATACTAAGCTTTGCCAGACAACTTTTTGGACAGAAGCAGTTTAATACTGCTTGCATGTGCAAAATAGAGTTTTAGAGTATAAGCCTCATAACATCCCCATATGAACTTTTTTCATGGTTAAACACCAACTTTACAGTTTTTTAACCATTTTGGTGTCCTGTTACCATTCTCAATACCATAGATCACGTAGGCAAATTTAGATGGAAGGCTGATGAAGGTAACTTTGTTAGAGTACTCTTTAAATAAGTAAACCTTTATGAGTATCAAATAAAGAAACAAGATAGGAGGTAGTGCTTGTGATGACAACTAGTGCATATTATTGAGTATTAGTTGTGAGCTTAGCGAGGCTGCTAATGCGTATTGATGGGTATGTGGGAGAGCCATATTGGCTATTTGATATTGATTGGCACTAACAATAATAATGTATATATAGTGTCCTATTTGTTGCAGGTACAACAGTCTAAATAGTGGGGGGGCCTACAAAAGCAAGTGATAATGTAGGTCAAGCTAGAAAGGAGACAGAACCTGTCAAAAATTACATTTTGCTACCATTATGGACTGTTGATCCACCATTTTCCCAAGATCCAAAGAATTCTCATGATGATGGATCCAAACCTTCAAGTGATGATGAAAATAAGGTTGATGAAGATCCAAGAAAAGAAAGTGAATGTAATGATCAAGAAAAGGAAGACAATGTTAACAGCACTAACAATGTTAATGCTGCTGGCACAAATGAGGTTAATGTTGTTGGTGGAAAAACAAGCATTAAACTTCCATTTGATCCAAATATGCCTGCTTTGGAAGATTATAGCATATTTGACTTCTTAAGAGATGATGATGCAGTGGCTGACATGAACAATTTGGATACAACAATCTAAGTCAGTCCTAATCCAACTACAAGAATTCATAAAGATCATCCTCTTGATCAAGTGATTGGAGATTTGCAATCAGCTACACAAACAAGAAAGATGTCAAAGACGTTGAAGGAACATGGGTTTGTTAGTACTATTCAACAAAGAACAAACCATAAAGACCTTCAAAACTGCTTGTTTGCTTGCTTTTTATCATAGGAAGAACCCAAAAAGGTAATTCATGCATTAAAGGATCCAAGCTGGATAGAGGTTATGCAGGAAGAGCTTCTACAATTCAAGTTACAAGAAGTTTGGACTTTAATGGATTTACCAAATAGAGAAAAGGCTATAGGCACTAAGTGGGTTTTCAGGAATAAAAAGGATAAAAGGGGAATTGTGATAAGAAATAAAGCAAGAATTGGGTTGCTCCAGGATTCACACAAGAAAAGGGATTGAATATATGAATCTTTGCCCTGTTGCAAGAATTGAAGCAATTAGGCTATTTTTAGCTTATGCTTCATTTAAAGATTTTGTGGTGTGATCAAATAAAGTCAAAAGAGTGTTTTTTTTGGGAGTGGGTATTATGGAGGGGGGGGGTGGGGGGGGTTTTTTCTGGGGGGGGGGGGGGGGGGGGGGGGGGGGGGGGGGGGGGGCAGCTTCTTCATTGGGGGTATGGAGGGGGGGTGCTCTATAAGATGAATAAGAGAGTGTATGTTGACAACCACCAGATTTGAAGATCCAGACTTTCTTGATGAGTATACATGGTTGAAAAAAGCATTTAATAGACTACCATCAAGCCTTAGAGCTGGTATGAACCTTGTCACATATCTGTATGGACAATGGGTTTTAAAGGAGGAAAATTAACAAACCTTATTCATAAAAAGGAAACAAAGTGATATTTTGTTGTCTAGTTTATGTGGATATATCACTTTGGTTCAACAAAGAAGAATTCTATGCTTGCATTTGAAAGTTAATGCATGAGATATTTTTAGATCATTCTATGAGAGAACATACATTCTTCTTGATACAAAGTGCACGCATAAAGAAGGATGACAAATTTTATTAGTCAAGATAAATAGTGTTGTTGAAGAAATTTTTAAAGAAAATTTAGGTTTACAGAATCAAGACTACAAGCACACTAATGGAAACTCAAAGCCTCTACTCAAGATGAAGATGTGAAGAAGTGGAATTTCATAGTATAGGTCAATGATTGTTCATTGATGTATCTTAACAACATCTTCAAGACCTGACATCATGTTTGCAGTTGTACATGTACTAATACCAAGTCAATCCAAAAGTTTTACATCTTTATGTTGTGAAAAGGATTTTTAGGTACTTAAAAGGTCAACCAAAATTGGGCCTTTGGTATCTAAAAGATTCTCCTTTTGATTTGGTAGCATGCACTGATAGTGATGATTGCGGGAGCAGAATGCTGTGGATAGGAATCTAACAACAGGAAGGTTATCAATTCTTAGAGTAGATTATATATCATGGCAATACAAGAATAAACAGTGGTTGCAAATTCCATAATAGAAGCTGAGTATGTGGCTGCTTCAATTGTGAGGTGAGGGGGCGGCAGGGAGTGATTTGGTTCAAGAATCAGACACGTGATTATGGGTATAATTTTATGCATACCAAGATCTTTATTGACAATAACAGTACTATTTGCATAATTAAAAATCCTGTTTTTCATTCAAAAACAAAGCATATAGAGATCAGACATCATTTTATTAGAGATTGCAATGAAAAGAAATAATATCAAATGATAAAATCCGGGAACCATGACAAGATGTTGCAGATTTGCTACAATAGCTATATGATGTAAAGTAGGGAGTAACGAAAGAAATGTAGATGTTATAATATGAATAATGAAATCTTAAAGTCTGTTTATCTCTTTATGTTTTGTAAAGTTTTGTAATGATTATGTACTGTTAATCATTCAATTTTTTTTTTTTTTTTTTTTTTTAAAAAAAAAAGTTTCTGCTGTTAAGTATAATTAATACTCCTGGTTATACTTAATACTGCTGAGTTACTACTGTTAGTTATACTTAATACTGTTAGGTATAATTAATACTGTGATAATTGTGAAAATTGCTTGGCTTGTGTTTTCTTGGTTTTTAGACTAACATTTTGTAGGAAAAGCAAAGAAAATTGTTAAATTGATGATGGAAAAGCTGTTAGAATGGAATTGGAGTTAATGTTGGTGACTCAAAGTTAATGTTGCTAGGCATAACTTACTACTGCTGGGTTACCACTGCTGGGTGAAAGTTAATGATGTTGAGGGTATTTTCATAAATACTTTGATTAAGTTTGCGAATCGAACCTTTAATATTTTACTCTTTCAAATACTCTCTAACTACAAACCCATAACTCTATTTTATCATCCATTATCAACCTAACACAAATGGCGAATCTAAAGTTTGCGGATACTCTTAACATGGTCGCATTTTTGTCTAAACCCGAAGAGAGTGATGGGTTTGAACAAATTGTAGACTTTTTGAATGCACATCCTATAAAGTATGCACTAACCGTTAATCCCACAGTATATATTTCTTGTATCGAATAGTTCTGGTCTACTGTCAAGGCCAAAACTATCAATGGGGAAGTATAGTTGCATGCCCTAGTAGATGGGAAGAAGATAATCATCACTGAATCAACTGTTATAAGAATCGTTAAACAGAAGATGTAAAGGGTTTTGATTGTCTACCAAGATTCTACCATCTTTAAACAACATACACTAGGGGAATAGAAAAATTTCACAAAAGCTAACTTTCTATAACCAATCTTTTCCCCACTAATGGACATTTCCTAATTCATAATATTCCCATATGGTCTAAGTTCAAATGACATTGCAATGGATGTGTTGAGTAGTACTATGTCATCTGCAATTATCTGTTTGACTACAAAACAGAAGTCTTAACTTTCAAAATACATTATGAAAGTATGATTAGAAACTGTGGATAATTTGTCTGCAAAATTTTGAAATGTATCCAAGGTGTTGTACAAGTAGTTTTTGTGATCAACAACTGATGGGCATCCAAATCATAAGAAATTTTAATATTACACCCTTTTATAAATAAAAAAGATATTTTGAAATATGAGAAGGGTAGGCAAAGGTTTTTCTGGTAGAGTAACACCTTTATTTCAAACAATGGTGGTACAAAACCAATCAGAATTGGGTGAAGGTTTAGCAAATCCAACTGATCCCCATCACACACCCACCATTATTCAATCATCAACTCAACCTCAAAAGACACAAAAACCTAGGAAGCCTAAAAGAAAAGACACTCAGGTATCTCAGCCTAGTGGTCCTACTGAAAAGTTGTTGCACATTGGTATGTACCATTAAGGATTGGGTAACAGTTTGGTTAAGGTTTGCCACAACTGCTATTAGACTAGAAGCAGAAGTCAGACAATGGTAACATAACTAAGCCCCATCTAAGGAACACCTAATAATATAGTTCCCGTAGGAACTACTTTCAGGTGGTGGTCCAGTTGCTAAGAAACCATTGGATACCTACTGCTTGAACTAGGTTTGAGAGTGTATCTAAACATTCTAATGATTCACTGCTCGCAAGAGGTAACACACTTCAAAGTGATGAGGATAGACTTAAACTTGATGAATTGATGGCACTATGTACCACTTTACAAAACAGGGTTCTTGATTTAGAGAAGACAAAGACCACTCAACAGAATGAGATTGCTAGTTTGAAAAGGAGGGTCAAGAAGCTTGAAAAGAAAAGTAGGTCAAGAAATCATAAGCTGAAGAGATTATACAAAGTTTTTTTTTTAGTTGACAGCAAGGTAGAATCCTCTGGAATGAAAATTTTACGGTTGATGATGCATCCAACAACGGAAGGATTAATGCTATTTATGCAGAATAAAGAAATTTACCCTAGTTTAGTGTTTAAGATGATTGTCGGACGAAAGAGATTGTTTGAATGGGATGCTTAAAATGGTGAGGAGTGTTTTGTTGCAGGGCAAAATTAAAATGTTTGTTTGAATAAGTAAGTCGATGTTGCTCAAGTTAGAACTGCTGCAACAACTGTTACAATAACTACTGAAGAAATTACTTTGGCTCAAGCACTTGAAGCATTAAAAACTTCAAAACCCAAGGTGAAAGGGATTGTTTTTCAAGAGCTAGGTAAATCTACAACAACAACAACAATTTCTTCATAACAATCACATGACAAGGGTAAAGGAATAATGATAGAAGAACCTATGAAGCCTATGAAGAAGAAAGATCAAATGCAGTTTGATGAAGAAGTGCATTTATTTTATTTTTAAAAGTTTACCAAGCTAAATTTTGATTGAAGAAAAGAAAGACTTGCAAGAGAGAAAGCTTAAAAAGAAAAAGAAGCCAATGTTGCTTTGATTGAAGAATGGGATGATATTCAGCAAAGATTGATGTTGATTATCAATTGGCTTGAAAGATGCAAGCACAAGAACAAACGATTTGTCCCTATTGAAAGAAAGGCTACAATTATTTCCAACTACTCTTAGAGAAAAGAAGAAAGCATTTTGCAGCTAAAAGAGCAGAAGAGAAAAGAAACAAACCACCAACAAAACTCAACAGAAAAAGATAATGTGTACTTACCTAAAGAACAGGAAGATACAAACTCAATTATTTGGAAGTTAAAAGATTTTAATTCCTATCCAAAGAATTGACAGACATAGCTTAAAAGGTGTAAATACAATTGAAGACTTTAGAACAGAGCTGTGGAAGGCAAAAAAAGAGTAGGAGCAGAGCTGGTACAAGAGAGTACAAAAAAGCAAAATGTGGAAGATGACAAAGAAATAGCAGAGATTAAACAGTTAATGAAAATCATTCCAGATGAAGAAGAAGTAGCAATTGATGTTATACCTTTAGCTGTTAAGTCTCTCAAAGTATAGCTGACTAGAAGATTTATAAAAGAATGAATAAAAAGCTATTATCAAATAATCGAGCTAATGGAAAGTCTCAATGTACATGTTCTTTATCAAATGGCTTAAAAATTTTTTAACATGGAAGAGCTTTGAAGATTTTATACAAGTTGGTAAAAGCTAAATTTGAGTCAACAAAGCAAGCCAGTGAAGCCTCAGATTCTGTTGTTATAGGGTGTTTTGAAAACAATGTTTTGACACCACAAATGTAGAAGAAGCATATGGAGGTAATCAACAAGCATAAAAAGTGTTAGGATTGGAAGCTTATGACTCATGGGATACATTCCTTGAGGATGCAACATAATGCAGATTTACATGTGTAGAGAAAAATATCCCTACACCATTTACACTTCAATGTTGGTTGGTAAAAGAACTTAGACTGACTATTAAAGTTAAATGGCTTATCATCTTTAGATAAATTCATCAATGAAACAGCTCTAAAAGTAAAAAGTGTGGAAGCATCCTCCTGGTGTTGAGTAAATCTTTAAATAAGAAACTTGATAATTTTAAGAAGAATATCAAAGTTTAATGGTAGATTGTATGGGATGAAAAGTCTTTTTTGATGCTGTTGAAGTACTATGCTCAATTTATTAATACGACTCATGAAGTTAGTGTTGCCATGAACTTCGTAGAATATAAATACTAATACTTTACTACTGCTGGACTCAAAGTTAATGCAGCTAGTGAAAGTTACTACTTGTTAGTTACAAAGACTCCTTGAATGTTAATGCCGCTGAAGAGTTACTTACTACTCACGAAAAACTATTATTAGTAGTTAGTACTGCTAAGTATTAAAGTTATATTACTATGTATGTTAGTACTAGTTGTTATACTAGTCTTTACTTGATATGTAATAAGTTTATTTATAGAAAAGATTTTATATACTTATGAAGATTATTGTAAGCCGATAGGACTCCTTTGGTGTATAAAGAGGAGTCTTCAGGGGGTGGGCATGTAGAGAGTTGTATAACCAAACTCAAAACCAAATCAATCTAGTCGTATCTTTTATAACTTCCAGGTATTTAGTAACCCTAAACTTTAAGAGTATTTGTATTGTTATCATTAATAATATTGGAGCTTGTTTGTTGAATTACATGTTCATTGAATTACTGTTTCATTGATAATTCTTCTTAATATTAAAGATTAGATTCTACATAATCTTTAATACATTCAAACAAAGCTTTTACTATAGTTATGTTAGATTTATTTGATATAACTAAACCTTAAACAAGCATAAGGAATTTGATCTATTGAAGTGGGATCTACAACCCAAATAGCCTATACGTGTGCGTTTATCGACTTGTTACACTGACTTGTCGACCTCCCGTGATAAACCCTTCTGTTGCACTCATTATTAGTGCAAAATACCCCTAGATCACCCTTGTTGAGCCAATCTATGTTTTCACCATAACTCTAAATGTTTCGTTACACCATTTCACCTTAGCCTACCCTGTAGTCTTTATTTTCTTTGTGTTGAAATCTCTGGCTACTTAAGTCCATGGTTCGGGGGAATGGGAACGAGAATTATATACTTTCGTGGAAGACCAATCAGTTATGATCTATCAAGACCCCCCTGTACCACCACTTTCGACATTGTTTATCTCAAGTGGGGGGATGTACGTGTAATATCGAATGTTGCAGGGGCAATAATTAAAGATATAAACCCCTGTAGCATTTGCATATTTACCATGAAGAAAAGAGGGTGCAACAAAAAGGCCACCCATGTGCTAAAAATGTAAAGATGGTGCAAAATAAAAAAAGGAGCTAGTAGCCCATAATTGCACCAAAACATCTCTGTAAAATGGAGCTAGTAGCCCATTATTACACCAATACTTATGAAGAATGGAGCTAGTAGCCCATTATTGAAGATCAGATTTTCAGACTTTGACTCTTGGACCCATGGATGGACAGTAGCTAGTTATGACAACCTTAGATTACTTTAGACTATTTGTTTTGTGTTTTTACATTATCAACCATTAAATGTGTATCCCATGTCTATCCTAACCCTTAATCACCCTTTAAACCATAATACCCTTGTTGCCTTTGAGAATTATTTAGACCCTAATTCTAACTGGTGCAGATTTGTGTACTTTCCAAGCTTATGATAGAATACATGCTATAACTGTGCAATTGAGCGATCACCCTGAAAATGAAACACTTAGACTAGTGGAGAGCTGAGTGACTTTTTATCCCCTTTTCGTGAGGTGTTCGGCTTTGATGTTTTCTAGCATAAGAGTTTTATAAATTCATTTCTTGAAGTTATTCTTGAGAAATCTTTTTATGAAATGTTTTAACAGGTTCTACTTGAGGGCAAGCAGAAGTCAAGTGGGGGATATTTGATAACATCAAATATTTAAACCTTTTTTGTGGCAAAATACCCCCTAAAATACCTGCAAATGTTTCACTAACACTCGAAAACGAGATATTTTCTATTGTTTTGTAGTTTTCAGGTGAAATGCAGGAAAGTGACAAGAAACAAGGGAAAAAGGACTTAAAGTGTAAATTCTGAAGAATGTTACGGCGTAACACCAAAAATGGTTACGCCGTAACATAAATTAAGCAAGTACGAAGATCAAGGAAGACTTTACGGCGTAACACTATATCTAGTTACGCCGTAACCCTATATTTGGAAGGAAATCTTGTCAAAGTTATCGTTACGGCGTAACACCTTATCCAGTTACGCCGTAACCATGAAGATCCACAAATATGGAATGAAGATCACGTACATATGGAAGTTATATGAAGGTTATGGCGTAACACCATATCTGGTTACGCCGTAACAGCTGCTTAATTATGGAATGCCGTGTAAGTTGGTTATGGTGTAACACCTTTATTGGTTATGCCGTAACAGGTACGATAACTATAAATAGAGGCCTCATTCAAGCTATTACAACATCACTTCCTCCACAGCCAATTGGAGAGGCGACAAAGGCTTCCAACCTTCAAAGAATTCCACCTAGAGTCCAAGGGAGATCACACTTTACTTACTTTTTGTATTTAATCATTCAAATTATGAATCCTGTAAGAATTATGAGGTTTCAATATATGATTTCTTCTATCTCTTACTGTGTTTCTGTTACCATGAGCGGCTAAGCACTTTAAGTGCTAGCCTAGTTATGAATTTACTTTTGTTATGATTGTTTCCTGTTAAATTATGGTTTCATTAGATATTCCTTGACTATCGTGTAACCTTGGGTTTTGGTAGTACGGGTGGTTTGGACCTAGCTTACCCCATTAATATATTACCTTGTCATGATGGGATCCAATGGGTACTAGGGAGGATCACTAACTCTTTACCTGGTGTAGGAATTAACCAGTCACCGCACAAATCACTCGATACTTAAAAAGTACAGGAACTCTTTCAGAGAGGGTTAATAATCTTAATAGGTTATTAAATATGTTTTGGGAATAGTTAGGATTAATTACTGCAACCAAGATAACGTACCTCCCAGATGATTAGGGACTGATTCGAAATCGCATGGAGTATAGGATAGATTGTATATGTACATTCAAGTCTATCGACCATAGAAACCAGTAATGAAACCATAGTTTGACATTACACAGGAAATTTTCTTCACAACAATAGTAATGAAGTAACTAGGTTAGCACATTTTCTCTCTTGATATCTCTTATCCTTTTATTTTTTTAGTTATTTATTTTATTGTATTGTTATTTATTTATTTCAACTTAAATCAAAAAAACCATTTTCAAAACGTGACATTTCAAATTAAAACTAATTACACCTTAGCTTTTGAAACGACCTCGGATTTACCATTCTGTACTACCCACGATCGGGTTCTCTGCCCGTTAGTGCGTCATTAGGTAGATCAAGTTTTATAAATTTAAAACTTGATAAAAATAATATTTAAAAGAAATTACGCATCATGTACCGACGTATACATAGCTTGATTTTATTTGAAAATAAAAATAGTTTCCTCCCCATTTTAAAAATTAATCAAGATCAATGTTTTTAAAGATACATTGACTAAAAATGCTCGACTTGAAAGAAAAGGTAAACTACAAGTTTTACGTCAAAACGAAACATATAGTTTTGACCACTATGTATTATTTTGCATTTCTGACTTATTTAAGTTTAGAATAAAGACTTGGAAGTATCTTTAAATGAAACTAGACTCAATTATCTTTAAAATGGCAGGTGGCACGACTTTTACTGACTTACGGTTTATTTTATATGATTTTTCGAAGTTTTCCAAATTCTGCTGAAACAGACAGACGGCCCTCATAAAGGTGACGGCCCCCAGATATATTTGGGGGCCTGGTATGTGCTTAAATACATATACCTTTTACCTAATAAAACGAGTTAAAAAGACCAATAATGACCAATAAATACAGAAAAATGCATTGTATTAGTTTGTATTGTGAATTGTGCCTTGCAGGTAAGGGATATTACACAAAAGGACAAAATCAAAGCAAAACAGACAAAACTGAGCACGGGAATGGAAAGAGTTTGAAAAGACAAAGCCGAAGGCATATACATTATTAATGGGCCAACCCGTACCCATTTTATTGGGCCGGGTCAGCAAACTAATCTTGTATCCTTATAAACCTTTAAGCCTTAACCCTTATATAAACCTTTAGTCCAAACCCTTTTAAACCCCTTTTCTAGCCTAAAATGAACAAATCCAAGCCCAATTCCCACCCCTAGTCAAAGTTAGAGTCTTATATCACCATGGGTCAAAATTACTGTTTCTTCACCCCTTTCCCTCTCACTTTTACACAACGAACACACACACACGCAGGGGTAAATCCCACTCTTTACACACACACTCGTATGCTTCTAGAACCTGACATGACTGACAACCACTTGTCCACACTGGCAATCCCAGAGTACATGATTGGTGGATGAAACGTGGAAGGCAATCAAGGGCTCTAAATGATGGGTCAAGAGTTGGTTATAATTCAAGGGTTGAGATGAAGGATTAAGGACGCTCCTCTAAGATCTAGAATCATCTTCTCGTTCCTATATAAAGAGAGGCAATCACACAGTGCAAATCATCTAGGAGTAGGATTAGTGTAGATTTTAGCTTAAGCTTGTAGTTTTTAATAGCGTTTTGGTAGCTTATAGGTTTAATTTCTTGTAATTTACTCTTTAAAAGCATTGTAAACCTTTAATTTTCAATAAAATTCAGCTTTCATTTAAGTTCGTGTTTTAATTCAAGTTATTTCTAAATGCAATGTAGTTCAATTTTATCATAAGCTCCTTGTAAGCTCTTATAAGCTCTTAAATACTACATTAGCTTGTTATCACTCAGTTAAGCCTCAAAAGCTTCACTGAGTTTGTTAATCACTTAAATTCCTCCCCTAAATTACCTCAGCTTTTGATATGGATGATAAGCTAAACCGGGATGGGCTTATAGACATCACCAACTTGTTTCTAACAAGCTGGAGCTTGTAGATCCAAGCTTCTATAAGCTTATTTGATCCCTGTTTGGCTGGGATCAAGGTACACTTTATTTTTATTCTTATTTTAGCTTATAACTATTTTGCTTATCTCATACTTATTTGTGCTTATTCATGCTTTGATTGTGCTTATTCTGTACTCATTTAGCTTATTTGTTCTAGATTTAAATGTTGTATAATCTGTTTTAAGTATTAGCTAAGTTTTCATAAAAACTAGCCAAAATTCAAAAAAAATGTTTACTATCCTAGCTTATTGATCTGTGATTAATTGTGGTTAAACTTTGCTTAATTGGTCTTCAAATCACTAGAACTTAATCTATTTTAGATTTTTACACCTTATTTGAAACTGATTTAGCTAAAATTATGTTCTTCAAAATTCATTAAGGTGTGTTTGGCTCAAGCAGTACTAACCCTGGTTGTACTGTTTGGTTGCTCTATGACCTTTAATCCAAGTTTGATAAGTTCAAAATTAGACTTAAAGTCAGTTTAAATAAGAAGTTAAAGATTAAAATGCAAGGTTAAGGTCTTAGGTATTCATAGTTTAAAATCCATGGGATCCTAGCTTTTTATTTCAGCTTAATTGTTTAGATTTTCATAAGTAGAATTTGGGAGTTGTTTTTGATCATGAATGCAGTCCAAAGTAGTTTATATAAGTGTGCAATTGTCTTGTAGGTCTAAGTCTAAATCTGTCATAGTTTTCAAGTAGATTTTCAAAGTTTTTTTTTAAAAGTCAAATTTTATTAGCAAATTTAGATTAGAATAACTTTGTGTTAAGGTCTGATTTTGAGAATATAAGCTCTTTGCAAATCAAGCTTGATCTGTTTTTAGCTTTTGAATCTTTGTATTAGCTTTTTCTGGCTTAAATCTAGGGCTGAAAAAGCCATTTAGTTTTTTTCTAAAAACTTGATAAAATCCAAAAAAAATAGTTTAGTTAGAACTGTCAGTTTTAAAAGTCCTTTTTCTAGCTTATTTCTTAACCAAATTTCTTAAATCTTGTTTTTATGTGTTATTTGGAAGCTAAACTCCAGCTGTTTTTAGTCTTTACTTATTTCTAAGTGCTTATTCAATCTAGAATTAAGCTCAAAGTTGAGCATTTTTCTATTAAAACTGCTAGTTAAGTCAGATTGTGCTTTTTAGCTTTTAAGAGCTTTTAAGCTCATTCTATTAGTCAAATCCTTTTCTTATTAGCTTATTATGTCTTGGTAGATAATAATTTTCAGCTTATTATGTTTCTTATTGCTTATTTAGTCCTAGATGTTCAAAACAATTTTAGCCTAATTTCATATAAGCTTAAAAGAAATTCTGTCATTTTCAAATGCTTATTCTGAGCTTAAAATTAAGTTTCATAAAAAGTGATAGTTATAATTATTGCTTATGTTAAGGTGTTCTTTCAGTTTTTCCAAAAAGTTTTCAAAAATAAATTCACTGTAGCAAAAAGGTAAGGTCGAGGACTCGAACCTGCGACCTCACCCATATCACACATATGCCTTAACCAGTATGCCCTTGGAACTTTTTCAAACATATGATACATCATTTAATTCTTATAGTAACTTTTCCAGTTTTGCTTATTAGTGCTTAATTGCTTTTTAACTGCTTATTTCTTAAGCTATTTTTCCAGTTTTTTTTTTCATAGATTCTACATAGTCTAAAGCATTTTTCATAATTTTTCTTGAATTTTTAGAATTAGTTTAGTATTTTTAATTAATTTTTTAGGTTAAAAATGTTTTTAATTCATAATAAATAAAATAAAAGTCAAAAAAATATAATTCTTTTTTTCTAAAATTATTTTTAGTCATTTAGGATTTTTAGAAGTTAAATTTGAGTTCGTAGGGTTAAAATTTGAATTACTTGCTTGAATGTCGCGTTTTTAAATTCCCGTTAACATTTTCGTGCTTAATGTTTTAATTGTGTTTATTTTAGATTAGCGTCCCTTAAATTTTCTTTTCATTTGCATTATTAGAATTAGAAATCAAATCCAACTATTAATAATTGGTATTTTAGTTATATATATTATATATATACTATTATAGCAGAATCAATTTTTGGCGCCGCTGCCGGGGAGAGGTGTAGCGATTTTTGCGGGATTGTTTGTATTCGAGTTTTGAAGATCCTTTCTTCGGAAAGTTTATTTTCGTACTTATTAACAATATAAAAATCCAAAAATATTTTTCATTTAATTTTTATTTTTCCTTTTCTTTTATAAATATTAAAAAAAATACCAAAATATTTTTTCTATCTTAATTTTTCTTTATGTTTATTTGAATATTATAAAATATTTCTTTATCCTCTTATATCGTTAATTCTATCCTCTGATCCTTATCAAATTGTTTTATTCAGTTTTGTAGGACGTTCATTCAACCAACGTATGTGTAAGGGGGAGGGGACAACCATGTAATGGCTGTTTTTATTGTTTGCTATGTACGTGCAGCTAGTGTGGTGTTAAATTATAAATGGAATTTGTTTAAATTTTGCACTTTTGGAGATGGAAAGCTAAAATCCTTGTTGCGGGTGTGAAGGCCACGTTAAACGCGGAGGATTTTGTTCGCTTTTGCGCGCAGCGAGAGCTGGAAATTCGTTCGCTTATGATCAAATACGAATTCTTATCAATGATTCTCAAATTCTTTCCGATCTACCTCCACAACCCCAAGTTACATGACATATTCTTGTGAGTTATGTGGGAACGATGCTCATTATGGTTACGATTGTCCACCTCAAGTTCCGTTTGTCTACAATCAAGACCCGTTTTTCAATCAAAACTTTGATAATAATTTTCCACAAACTTCACCAAGTTTTCCACAACAATACCTTTGTTGTGAGAACTGCGGGGGTTTTCATGCGACTTTTCAGTGTCAAACGATGAACCAAAATTTCTATAATTCTTCCGGTTTTGACCAATTTCAACCCCCGCAGTATCTCGTCATTCATCATCCTCCTCAAGAAACGAGTGTGGAAATTTTGCAAGCCAGAGAAAACCTAATGAAATCTATATAAACCTTTTTAAAGAAGTTTAATCGTATATCTTTTAGAGAAACACCAAAGGTTTTATCGCTAGCTTGGGAGAAATTTTTTGAAATTCAGCATGCTTTTAGAGAAAAGCAACATCAACCAGAGGATATACAAGAATTACTACGTAAACTTCTTAAAGATTTGAAAATTATAAGTGAGGAGCTGCCATAATATATTTCTCCGAGTTGGAATTGTCCTGCTTTCTACGACGATGATGATGAGTACACTATTTAATATAAGGAATATTTAGAGAAATCGTCTAATGCAATCATACCCGATTTACCAACCGAGGAACCCGATAACTCTCTAAGTATAAGGGACGAGCATCTTAGCACTATTCTGAAAATGGAATCGGACGAAGTAATAAAGTCTAGTGTTGAGGACCTTGTCCCAATCCCAAGTGAGTCCGAGGGTATTTCCGACGATACGTGTGATGTGCCTTTTTGTGATAATTCTCTTCCTCTTGATGTTTTAAACAATCACTTTGAGATTTTCTCCGATTTTAACGATGATTGTACTTTGAGTGATGACGATTCTTTTGAGAACATCGATTACGTTGAGGCATCACTTCCCGATTCTGAGCTCATCAGCTTAGAGGAGGTGAAGGACGATATACTTTGTGAGAAATTATTGAATATCAATCTTCTTATTGCGAAGATCGAATCTTTGAATGACAACCCCACTCCTGATTGTGTGCTCAAGTCTCCTCCCCCATTTCCTATCCCCGTTGAGGATAGTGACTCTTTCTTTGAGAAGTCCGATACTTCTCTCTCTTATTCGGATAATTCTTTACCCGGATTTGAGACTTTTAGCGATCATACGGAAGAGACGAGTAGTGGCAGTACCACTACTCATGCTGATAACTCTCTTCTCGAGTATGATTCGTTTCTCTTTAAGATTGAGCCTAGTCAGGGAGAGTTGACTAGTGTTGTTATGGAAGATATTTTGGGAGAACCTCGTGTTCATGTGCCTAATATGTTACCCACCCATCCCACCCTTATGCTAGATTCGGACTTCATTCCTTATGATGATTCCCTCGGATCCGATCTTGAAGTTTCTTTTCCTTCCGGAACTAGAAACAAGATTTTTGATCTGGGGATATTCTTTGGAGTCCAATCTAAGAGATTTCTATCTCGGGATACATGTTCTATCTCATTTATCCGTAATCCTCTTTGTCCAGTGATTGAGACTTTACTTCCAGTTTCATCCAAAAATGAAGACAAAGTTTTCAATCCTGGTATTCTTCCTTCTAATATCTTATCTCATCAAGGTAAAAACACTTCTGATTTTTCTAAGAGCTCGGTGATGATTTCTGTAGGGGACATTCCTTTCTTAGATGTCATGTTTCTCCATTTCTATCCCCCTTGACCAGCTCAAGTATGGGGGATCGAGTCAGGCTCAAGACTCGGTTAACAAAAATAAGCGCTTTGTGGGTGGCAACCCATGCTTATCCTTAGTAGTAGTATATTAGTATAATATTTAATAAATAAGTGTGATGTGAGGAGGCTCGCCTCTTCCTTTCTCGTATTTCGTGTTTTGCGGTTTTATGTCCAGGATTGCCCGGATTTTGAAGACTCTCGTGCTCGTGGTTTTGTCCATCGTCCACTCGATCTTCAAGCCTTCGCATGCTTATATATGGGAATCTGATATCCTAGATCTTATTGATTAACGTTTATCTATTAGCATAATTAATAAACGGCTTTAGATTTGCATAGAGACCCCTTAATATGTGGATTATGCCTTGAAATTAGTATGGGGGTGACAGTCTCACATTGAGGACATGTTGTATTGTCTAGTTAGGGGGGACTCTTTCGATTTTGATGATCTACTTACATTTGCCTTGTCTTCACGGTACCCTGTTTTTCCACCAAAAATAGCAAAAATATGCCAAAATTAAAAAAAAAATCATAAGTGTTTTGACACGATGTTTTGTCTTTTTAAGGAATAAATTTTGACTTGATCGAGCATGTTGCGCTCTAGCTTGCCCCTTAACGTATATAAATTTAAGCTTTTGCTAGTATTTTATACAAGAAGCTTTAAAATGCGAATTCTAGCTTGAAAAAGCCAAGAGTTTGCAAGTTTCCATGATAGACTTTAAATATGCAAAGTTTGTTTTATTAGACTAAGCATTCGCGGATCTTTTTATTAAAGATTTTAAATTTGCGTTAAGAACGGAAACGATGATGAGTTTTATATAAGTTAGATGCTAAACATAGAGTAGTTGGTTCTCTTTAAGGCTCATAGAGGTTAATTGTGGCTTTTTGCTCCCACCAGCTTAATAAACGTTATATAATTGTTAATAAATAAAGTTACTTTAGGTTTTTGCGATTCTTAGTTTAGATCACTTCGTAGAGATTCATTCTGGTGAAAGTAAGGTACACATCGAGGTTTTGTCAGTGTTGTGGGGAAATAGGCTACCGATTCCTGACGGCTCGCTACCGTTGTCTATGTAGTTAAAAGACCACAGGACTTGAAATTTGGCTATAATAATAATAATGTTATGTAATAAACCGAAGCCGAAATAAGACCACTACCTCTTGCCGGCTCACAACCGATATGGTAGTCGTTTAAAGGGTGGAGGTAATAATAATAAATAAAACTGTGGGCTGATAAAAGTGTACTGCATCTTGCCGGCTCACAACCGATGTTGCAGTCTTCAAAAGAAGGCCCATAGTAAATAATCCGAGACTGATAAAAGTTTGCTGCATCTTGCCGGCTCACAACCGATGTTGCAGCCTTCAAAAAGGTCGAGGATCACCGAGGTCGAAATAAGACTCCTGGACCATGGTCGGCTCGCATACCGATGTGGCAGTTGTTTAAAGGACAGAGCCTTAATAATGTTGCAATAATAATAATGATAAAGCCAAATTTTGAATTCGGGGTTATCTAAAAGGATAACCCCTAAATCATGCGAAACTAGAACCTTAATATGGACCTTATTATCACCATATCGTCTCTTTAGGAAAGGATTTCAAACTAATTGTGGTCTAAACCGGGTTTTACTTTATGTGAATAAGACATTAATTTATTTGTCACCAATAATAAGAATAAAACCTTTAGAGGATTTAGGAATAAGGGAGCGGAAAGTAGCTATGCATTCACAATTAGAATTTATGAGTAGTGTTAGCATTTTAACTTGTATTTAACAATGATTTTGTTTTTAAGCTTGGTTTGGGGCGGGGGAAAAATCAAGAACGACAAATTTATCCTTTTATTGTTTCTTGTTCCGTGAAGTTATGATATGTACGATTGATAATAAATGCATAAAAATGGTAAAACGAGGAGCTTATCAAAACTAGTGATTTCTAAATCCCCTTAGATGAACACTTAGCTACTTTTCAAGGTAATTAGTCTAAGGGGTTGAAATTTTTGGTTTTTTAAGTGTGTTTATGACATTGCGTGAGGACACGGCAATAACTTAGTATGGGGGATTTTGGTATGTGCTTAAATACACATACCTTTACCTAATAAAACGAGCTAAAAAGACCAATAATGACCAATAAATACAGAAAATGCATTGTATTCATTTGTATTGTGAATTATGCCTTGCAGGTAACGGATATTGCACAAAAGGACAAAAATGAAGCAAAACGGACAAAACCGAGCACGAGAATGGAAAGAGTGTGAAAAGACGAAGCCGAATGCATATACATTATTAATGGGCCAACTCATACCCATTTTATTGGGCCGGGTCAGCCCACTAATCTTGTATCCTTATAAACCTTTAAGCCTTAACTCTTTTATAAACCTTTAGTCCAAACCCTTTTAAACCCCTTTTCTGGCCTAAAATGAACAAATCCAAGCCCAATTCTCACCCTTAGTCAAAGTCAGAGTCTTATATCACCATGGGTTAAAATTACTGTTTCTTCACCCCTTTCCCTCTCACTTTTACATAACGAACACACACACACCCAGGGGTAAATCCCACTCTTTACACACACGCTCGTATGCTTCTAGAACCTGACATGACTGACAACCACTTGTCCACGCTGGCAATCCTAGAGTACATGATTGGTGGATGAAACGTAGAAGGCAATCAAGGGCTCTAAATGATGGGTCAAGAGTTGGTTATAATTCAAGGGTTGAGATGAAGGATTAAGGACGCTCCTCCAAGCTTTAGAATCATCTTCTCGTTCCTATATAAAGAGAGGCAATCACACAATGCAAAGCATCTAGGAGTAGGATTAGTGTAGATTTTAGCTTAAGCTTGTGGTTTTTAATAGCGTTTTAGTAGCTTATAGGTTTAATTTCTTGTAATTTACTCTTTAAAAGCATTGTAAACCTTTAATTTTCAATAAAATTCAGCTTTCATTTAAGTTCGTGTTTCAATTCAAGTTATTTCTAAATGCAATGTTGTTCAACTTTATCATAAGCTCTTTGTAAGCTCTTATAAGCTCTTAAATACTACATTAGCTTGTTATCACTCAGTTGAGCCTCAAAAGCTTAACTGAGTTTGTTAATTACTTAAATTCCTCCCCTAAATTACCTCAGCGTTTGATATGGATGATAATCCAAACCTGGATGGGCTTATAGACCTCACTAACTTATTTCTAACAAGCTGGATCTTGTAGATCCAAGCTTGTATAAGCTTATTTGATCCCTGTTTGGCTGGGATCAAGGTACACTTCAATTTTATTCTTATTTCAGCTTATAACTATTTGCTTATCTCATGCTTATTTATACTTATTCATGCTTTGATTGTGCTTATTTTGTACTCATTTAGCTTATTTGTTCTAGATTTAAATGATGTATAATCTGTTTTAAGTATTAGCTAAGTTTTCATAAAAACTAGCTAAAAATCAAAAAAAATATGTTTATTATCCTAGCTTATTGATCTGTGATTAATTGTGGTTAAACTTTACTTAATTGGTCTTCAAATCACTAGAACTTAATCTGTTTTAGATTTTTACACCTTCTTTGAAACTGATTCAAGCTAAATTATGTTCTTCAAATTCATTAAGGGGTGTTTGGCTCAAGCAGTACTAACCTTGGTTAGTACTGTTTGGTTTCTCTATGACCTTTAATCCAAGTTTGATAAGTTCAAAATTAGTCTTAAAGTCACTTTAAATAAGAAGTTAAAGATTAAAATGCAAGGTTAAGGTCTTAGGTATTCATAGTTTAAAATCTGTGGGATCCTAGCTTTTTATTTCAGCTTAATTGTTTAGATTTTCATAAGTAGAATTTGGGAGTTGTTTTTTCTCATGAATGCGGAAGAAAGTAGTTTATATAAGTGTGCAATTGTCATGTAGGTCTAAGTCTAAATCTGTCATAGTTTTCACGTAGATTTTCAAAGTTTTTTTTTAAAGTCAAATTTTATTAGCAAATTTAGATTAGAATAACTTTGTCTTAAGGTCTGATTTTGAGAATATAAGCTCTTTGCATATCAAGCTTGATCTGTTTTTAGCTTTTGAATCTTTGTATTAGCTTTTTCTGGCTTAAATCTAGGGCTGAAAAAGCCATTTAGTCTTTTCTAAAAACTTGATAAAATCCAAAAAAAATAGTTTAGTTACAACTGTCAGTTTTAAAAGTCCTTTTTCTAGCTTATTTCATAACCAAATTTCTTAAATCTTGTTTTTATGTGTTATTTGGAAGCTAAACTCCAGCTGTTTTTAGTCTTTACTTATTTCTAAGTGCTTATTCAATCTAGAATTAAGCTCAAAGTTGAGCATTTTTCTATTAAAACTGCTAGTTAAGTCAGATTGTGCTTTTTAGCTTTTAAGAGCTTTTAAGCTCATTCTATTAGTCAAATCCTTTTCTCATTAGCTTATTAGGTCTTGGTAGATAATAATTTTCAGCTTATTAGGTTTCTTATTGCTTATTTAGTCCTAGATGTTCAAAACAATTTTAGCCTAATTTCTATAAGCTTCAAATGAATTCTGTCATTTTCAAATGCTTATTCTGAGCTTAAAATTAAGTTTCATAAAAAGTGATAGTTATAATTATTGCTTATGTTAAGGTTTTCTTTCAGTTTTTCCAAAAAGTTTTCAAAAATAAAAATTACTGTAGCAAAAAGGTAAGGTCCAGGACTCGAACCTGCGACCTCACCCATATTACACATATGCCTTAACCAGTATGCCCTTGGGACTTTTTCAAACATATGATACATTATTTAATTCTTATAGTAACTTTTCCAGTTTTGGTTATTAGTGCTTAATTTCTTTTTAACTGCTTATTTCTTAAGCTATTTTTCCGGTTTTTATTTTTCCTAGATTCTACATAGTCTAAAGCACTTTTCATAATTTTTCTAAAATTTTTAGAATTAGTTTAGTATTTTTAATTAATTTTCTAGATTAAAAATGTTTTTAATTCATAATAAATAAAATAAAAGTCAAAAAAATATATTTCTTTTTTTCTAAAATTATTTTTAGTCATTTAGGATTTTTAGAAGTTAAATTTGAGTTTGTAGGGTTAAAATTTGAATTACTTGCTTTAATGTCGCATTTTTAAATTCCCGTTATCGTTTTATGCTTAATTTCTTAAATGCTTTAATTGTTTACTTGCTTTTACATGTTATTTGTATTTTCATTAGTAGTTATAGAAACCAAAATAAAAATTTCTTAAACCATTCAAATCACGCGATCACGAACTTAACCGAGATTTTTAATTCACACCTCGTCGGGATACGACTCGGGAAGGTTTTGAATTTTACTTTGGATAAAAGTAATCTTCTAAAATCCTTACGGAATACTTATCTTATACTATTATTGATAATTGGTATTTTAGTTATATATATTATATATATACTATTATAGCAGAATCAGGGCCGCCCTAACATTTATGGGACCGCCACCAGTGACCCCAAAACACGTTTTTTTGTTCAAAATCATTTGGTGACTTAACTGTAGAACATAGGACTTTAAAAAGTTGTTCCAGCACATAAATTTTGTGTTTTTCTACTCTTACGACTTAGACAAACATAAGTTGGCACTTCCAAGTTCTTTTGAGAAAATTTTCCTTCAAGCTAGTATACAAAGTATATTTAATAACAAAACTAGTACGAATCAAACAACAAAACACTTTTCATATTTAATCCCCCTTCGTGGGTAATTTGGTACATGGATCGTACACTATTTTAAAACCATTTGTTTTGAAAACTAGAGCTACGTGGCTCCTGATACCAATTGTAGAATCCGTAGTAGGGGGTGAATACGTTTCCATTTAAAAACTTTAAATCTTTTGTATCAAATCACCAATCAAGTTTGACAAAATATGAGAAGTGTTGATTATAGATCTACAATTACTAATACATAATCTAACAATACAACCACATTCACAATATTCACTATAAAGAACTACACAACCATAAGTAAAATGATATACACAACAATCAACGCAATCATGATCACAATGCAAGTATTAAAGTAAAGCAATAAATGTAAAGAAATAAACAAAGCGAAAGGTAAAAGAAAATGCAAACCGGACACAATGATTTATAGTGGTTTGGTCACGAAGCTCCTCTTCGCCCTACTCCACTCCTTGAGTATCTAACTCGAGAGTTACTTCACTAATCAACAAGCTCCCTTTCGGCGGATAAAACCTTATACCAATGCTTACATTATTTTCCAACACTAAGCTAGATGTCGAGTCCTTCTTCAGGTACAACCAAACCCGTTATGTTTTATGGCCCAACATAACAAACCATGTGTTTTATGGCCTAAACACATAAACCATGTCGCTTACATTATTTTCTGACACTAAGCTAGATGTCGAGTCCTAATCTTAGCTAGAACTAATCTATCACCCATACTTGTATTTTGAGGACCGAAATACTAACCAACACAACATCAACACTTCTGGATTTATACACTCTCCGGATCTACACAACTACACAAGAATGAAAGATATGGACTAGATCTATATGTAACAAATGTTACAAATGAACTAACTAGACTACATAACTTTGTATCTTGGCGATGATGAAAGTTCTTCTCTTGCACTTGAGGAAAGAAGGAAAGGATAGAAGATTTGATCACATTTAAACAAGATTAACCAAGTTGAATGATTAAAGATTTAGAGAGATTTAGTGAGATCTAAAGAGAGAGAGCACTAAAAGAAAATCGTGCAAAAGGGTTATGAAAATAGTTGGAGGTGACCCACTATTTATAGGAGCTGAAAAGCTGTCTATCAGGAATCGGCGGTCCCAGATATATTAGGGGGCCGCCGGTATTTAAGGGGGCCGCCGGCCTATTTAATGGACCACCCCAACAAACGCTCCTATTTTTGTCTTTTTGTGGTGAAGGTGAAATCTGATGAAAGTGACACTTGTTTTAGGGGGGAAATGACCAGATTTGGAAATTCAAAATAATTACCAAATAAAACATTTCTTTATAATTCAAAAATAATTTGTCTAAATAATTTTTGGGAAATAGTTTTGTTATATTTATAAAAATATAAAGTTTAAGACAAAAACTTATTTCTTTGATCATCCTACAAGTTAATGTTGTTTGTACATACCTTACGTGATTTACGTCGGGTGCAAACAAATATCGGTGTTGATGTAGACTTGAGATGTCGAGAGATGTAGATGCATGTATATAACAACCCAAGAATTTTCATCAAACACAAAACTTATTTTACTATTATCACAATTGTACGGGGAAATTTTTCTCTTTATTACATTACTTGTATTGACAATATCTCAATATATTATATAACTTGCATAACTAGAGTAGACGATCTCACGCAACCTATCTATGGCAATCCTGTCTTCATATATGTCAAGCAAACATCACAATATGTCAAG
>BQNB010093584.1:1936-26326 GCA_026074375.1 Tanacetum coccineum
ATGCTTTATGCGGATGCGTTTAATTATGACAGAATTGGCGTGTTTAGGATTTAGAAAGAAGTACCGCCTAAATCGAGAAATGAAATGTCACCAACAAGATAAGACAATCATTGCACTTATAAACAAAACCTGTGTTTTATTAGATTAAACATGGTTAATACGTTTTTCTTACATTAGGCTTGACCGCTTCTTTATATTCTGTCTATTAGCTTATGTGTGTTAATTGCCCTCATCTTGGTTTAGGTAAACTAAAACTCATGTTAGTCTCGCAGGGTGAAACCCCCCCTCTTTTGCGTTAGTTTAGGTTTAACTTAGATTTAACATAGGATTAATTAGGACTAACTTAGATAACTAAAATACTGATAGATCTAAGTGTTAACACTCGCTCTTAGTGATCGATACCCTACTTATCAACGAACCTACAACTGATCAGGTACACTTCCCGTTAGTGTTTGTTAATAGGCAAAGTCGGCAAAATATAAATAGTAAAACTTGAATAAATATTACATACACACAATGACCATATCAGCAGTATGCAAAACTCGAAACTTCATCTTAGTGGATAAACCCACTCCTTTTTTTTCCCCAGAAGGAAAACACCCACGTGGAGGCTCAAACCCGAGACCTCTTGCATGTGGTAACAACCTCCTGACCAACTCTGCTAGGCAACTTCTTTTACATTGTACCCGGGCCACTTTTTCATGATAAAAGCATCATCCGTAAATTGAAAGCGCGAAATTTTGATCTTATTTTCTCCAACTTCAACTCTCCAAAAAAAATATTTAGACTTAGTTTTATTTTAAACAAGGGCTAATCATAAGGAAAAACATCATACTTGCCACCATATACTTTTATAACCCTATACTACCATTTTTTTTCCTTATGTGATCATTAAAGTGACTTTTTTGGCTTTTATGAGCATCTATGACCATTTTACCCTTTAAATTAGATAAATGGTCTCTGTAGTAATATTACATAAATGGACCTTTAAGTATTATATTAAAATAAAATCTTAATGTATTAATAAAATGGTCCACACCCACTGGATCCATTCTCTTTATCAAATGGATCTGGGTTGACTACCACAAGGAAAACTCGATCCCCATTCCCCATTTTTGTAACCATTCCCTATTTTAAAACACATAGACAAAATATCCACATCACACATCTCAAACACCATCACACACAACAAAATATCCTCATCACATATACTTTTGGTAACCATCGCTACCTCCGCTGCAGTCGTAGTTTTTGCGTGAACAAAATCTGGGTTGTGACTTAGTTATGGTTTTGTTTTTGTGATCTCGGTTGTTTGGTGTAGTGAATTTGTGATTCAGTGAGGTAGGGTTTTATGATTTATGGGTTTGAGGATTGAAAATGACGGGATGATTGTTTTGTTATATTGTTTGATTGTAGTGATGGTTTACGATATGGGTTGGTTTTTTGATTCGTGGTTTTTTTGTTTGTGTGATGATTTTTGTGACCTGGAGGATTATAGATCTGGGTTATGTTTTTGTAGTGAATTGTTGGTGATGATGGGGCTGTGATGGTTGTAGTGATGATAGTGAGTGATGGTAATAGTGATGATGGTGATTGTGGAGAAGATGGTGGATGAGGAATGTGATGAAGACGGTAATAAGGACCATTTACGTAATAAGGATCATTTATGTAACATGGATCTTTAAGGGTAAAATGGTCATAGATACTCAGAAAAAACCCAAAAAAGCCACTTTAATGATCACATAAGAAAAAAATGGTAGTATATGATTATAAAAGTATATGGTGGCAACTATGATGTTTTTCCTTGTGATTATCCCTTTAAAGTTTAAACAATATTAAGAGCTTCAATTGCCAAAATGATAAAGCAAGGTGAGGAAGTCATTTTGCCTTACTCCCTTTTCAAGCATAAATTATAAAGTAAAAAACCCATTTACAAGAACAATAGAATCACGTCTTCTGAATAATCAAGGATACTTCAACATGTATATTATTGAAAGTTGTTATTCTTGAGCTAACGGTAACACTATACTAAAATATTACTTCAATGGTTACCTGTATCAACTCTTAGACGTCGCTTTCCTTACGCCTTTTATGTTGCTACCTACAAACCGAATTCTTTTGGTTCTTGTAAAATGATCCGTGAATAGCTTGTATGGATGCTTTGTAAGTCACTTGAAATCTTTTCGGTCCATAGCATCTTACTAGTTTTAACCTAAACATCGTTTTTCAAAACAAGAAAAAAACAACATATATAAGCATATGATTCCGACTTAAAAGTATGCGGACTCTGTTTCCTTTTTCCAGCTACGTACAATTGCTACCGTAGTAGGCAAAGCACACTTACATATGTAGCAGTTTAACTACAAATTTTGAAAATTCAAAAGACTACGTTTAAAAAAAAAATATAATTCAAAATAGTGACGAGTAATATCTCAACTGAGGTAATCCCTATCAACTGATAATGTAATCAAGTGGACCACCTGTTGGGTATTTTTTCTTAGCCCATGAGGATTAATAGCCCACATATTGAGGCCCATCTTGGGTCTATTTAAGGATTCTTATTATTGTGGTTAGCAGTAAGATGTGTGAAGAGTTGTGAGGAGAAGAAAATAACATAAAAGAAAGAGATTTTCGGAGTAAGATAACACCCAAACCCATCTGCAGTGTTTTTTCGATCACCGGAGATTGCGCCGTCGGATCGTCACGATTTTCCGACTGTAGCTTCCTGACATCGAGAGGAAGGTTCTGACCGTTGGGATTTTGATTTTGAGGCCTAGAAGTCCGTTTTCATACCTGGGCAGATTGCATCTTATTTGGTGATATTCTTCCTTTCTTGTTCTTTGATTGTTGCCATATATCTTGATGCTTGATTTCAAGATTATGATGTTTGTTGTATACCTCTAGTGTTATCTAGAGAAGACCTTGTGTACCTCTTCTCGTTGATAGTGAATTTAAGCAGTAATAGGTGTCCCGTGGTTTTTACCCGTTTTGGGGTTTTCCACGCTAAAAGTTTAGTGTTCTTGCTGTGTGTTTGATTACATTTTTTATTTCCTGTTTTGGGGCTGATTTGAGACTGTTAGGGGTTGATTAGAGTTGGTTTTATTTTTCCTTATTTGTTTGCATCCTCATAGGTTCATACGAGTTTGGGTACGTGCTGTCAGACGAAGGTTTTGCTTCCGCAATTGTGTTTATACCGTTGTGGCCCATTGTTCTTACCTGTCAAATTGGTATCAAGAGCTTGGTTCTTGGTTTGGGGATTTAACCTGTTTGAACGATGGAAGCTAATACAAGTAGGATGGTTAGTTTGAATGGTTCTAATTATCATGTTTGGAAAGGAAAAATGGAGGATCTCCTTTATGTTAAAGACTACTACTTGCCAGTATTTACTATTGAGAAACCTAGGAACAAAACAGATGCAGAATGGACTCTTTTGCATAGACAGGTTTGCGGGTATATTAGGCAATGGGTTGATGATAATATTTTCAACCATATTTGTAAGGAGACATATGCTCGTACTCTTTGGAACAAACTTGAACAATTATATGCTCGAAAAACTGGAAATAACAAGTTGTTCTTAATCAAGCAAATGATGAGATTAAAGTACACTGATGAGTCTCCTATTACTGATCACTTAAATGCCTTTCAGGGTATTATAAATCAGCTTGGAGGTATGGGTATCAAGTTTGAAGATGAGATTCAAGGCTTGTGTCTTCTTGGTACTTTACCGGATACTTGGGAGACTTTTAGGATATCTTTGTCCAACTCTGCACCAGATGGTGTTATCACTATGGAATTGGCTAAAGGCAGTATTCTGAATGAAGAAACAAGAAGAAAGTCGTAGGGTTCTTCTTCACAGTAAGATGTCTTGGTCACAGAAAGGCGGGGGAGAAGTCAAAGCAGAGGCCCGAGTAACAGAGGTAATCATCGTAGTAGTTCTAGCAAAGGAAAATTTGCTGATGTTGAATGTTATCATTGTCATAAAAAGGGGCACACGATGAAGTTTTGCAGACAGTTGAAAAAAGAGAACAAGAAGAAAAACTACAACAACCAGAAGAACAAACACAAGAAAGATGATGATGGTGATGACAATACTGAAGTAAATACCACCACAGATGAGTTCTTTGTTTGTTATGATTATGATATGGTCAACCTTGCTAATGATGATTCGAGTTGGATTCTTGACAGTGGTGCTACGTGCCATGTTGCAACACGAAAAGATTATTATTCATCTTACACACCAGGTGACTTCGGTGTTGTTAGGATGGGTAATACTGGGCTATCAAGGATTGCTGGTATTGGAGATATTTGCTTGAAGTTTGACACGGGGATGGAATTGGTTTTGCATAATGTAAAACATGTCCCAGATATGAGACTCAATATTATCTCAACAGGTCTTCTTGATGAAGATGGTTACCACAACAGTTCTGGTAATGGTTTGTGGAAAGTAACACTCGGATCCTTGATTGTGGCAAGAGGAAAAAGGGAATCCAAGTTATACATGACTCATCCGAAGATATCCAAGAGCATTGTCAATGCTGTAGACAATGATGATATGACCGAGTTATGGCATAAGAGACTTGGTCACATGAGTGAAAAGGGGATGTCTATTCTTTCTAAGAAGAATGTGTTATCTGGTGTGCATGATATCAACTTGAAAAAGTGTTCTCACTGTTTGGCAGGAAAGCAAACTAGACTTGCTTTTAAGAGTCGTTCTCCTTTCAGAATGGAGAACATACTTGATCTGGTACATTCCGATGTTTGTGGTCCCATGAAGACTAAAACACTTGGTGGGTGTTCATATTTTGTCACTTTCATCGATGATCACTCAAGAAAGGTTTGGGTATATACCTTGAAGACTAAAGATCAAGTATTGGATGTGTTTAAGCAGTTTCATGCTTTAGTTGAGAGGCAGACAGGGAAGAAACTTAAATGTATTCGAACTGACAATGGAGGTGAATACATTGGCCCCTTTGATGCTTATTGTAGAGAGCATGGAATTCAGCATCAAAAGACTCCACCGAAGACACCACAGTTAAATGGCTTAGCAGAGCGGATGAATAGAACTTTGGTTGAGAGAGTCAGATGCTTGCTTTCACATGCAGGGTTGCCTGCTTCTTTTTGGGGTGAGGCTTTGAATACGGCGGTACATGTTATTAATCTAACCCCTTGTGTTCCTTTGCGTTTTGATGTTCCTGACAGGGTTTGGAGCGGCAAAGATGTTTCATACCGTCATTTACGAGTTTTTGGATGCAAGGCATCTGTGCATATTCCCAAAGATGAAAGATCAAAGCTTGATGTGAAGGGTAAGCCATGTGTGTTCCTCGGGTATGGTCAAGATGAATTTGGGTACAGGTTGTATGATCCAGTTCAAAAGAAACTCGTTCGTAGCCGAGATGTAGTGTTTGAGGAAGATCAAACTTTGAAAGATGTTGAGAATGCTGAGAGGGAGACAATTCCTCAACATAATGATGATCTTATTGACTTGGATCCGGTTCCTCCTAAACATTTTGACTCACAGTTTGGAGATGATATTCAGAATGATGAAGAACAGGGTGCTGATGATGTTGATGCTCAAGAGCAACCAAACTTAGATGAAGACGTTCATCCTGAGTTACCAGTACCTGATATGCCACCATTCCTTCCGCTTAGGCGGTCTACTAGAGATCATCATCCTTCCACACGCTATTCTGCACATGAGTATGTTTTACTTACTGATGGGGGAGAGCCCGAGTGTTATGCAGAAGCTATGGAAGATGAACACAAAAAAGAATGGTTTGAAGCCATGGAAGATGAGATGAATTCCTTGCATGAGAACAATACCTTTGAGTTGGTGAAGCTGCCTAAGGGCAAGAGAGCTTTGAAAAACAAATGGGTTTACAAATTTGAAGACTAAAGAACATACTTCTAGACCGAGGACAAAGGCCAGATTGGTGGATAAAGGTTTTAAGTCAGAAGGAGATTTATTGATTTTGAATGAGATTTCTCATCCGTTGTGAAGATGGGATCAATTCGATTGTTCTTGGTTTGGCGGCTAGCCTCGATCTTGAGGAGCAAATGGATGTCAAGACAGCTTTTTCATGGTGATGCTGTAAAAGAAATCTAGATGGAGCATCTAAAGGTATTTCAAGCAAGGTTTTTTTTTTTGGAAGGAAGCTACGTGTGTAGACATCAGAAAAGTTTGTACGAGTTTGAAGCAAGCACATAATAGTGGTACAAAGAAATTTGAGTCGTTCATACTGAGAAGCAAGGCTACGAAGGACTTCTTCAATCACTGGTTTTCTTTCAGAGTTTGGGGGAGATGACTTTTTATCATCTTGTTGCTATATGTTGATGAATCCTGATTTTGGCAAGAACATTGAAGAATAGCCCAATAAAGCGAGATTTTGAGCAAGTCTATTCTATGAAAGAACTTGGGGCCAACAAACAGATCGATTGGCGCATACAGATTTTCCGTATAGAGGTGCCCAAGAAGTTGCATATAGTCAAAAGATCAATAATATTGAGAAGGTGCTTAATGCAGGTTTAACATGGATAAGCAAAGTGGTTAGTTCCCTCTTACTACCAACTTTAAGCAAATTGATAATATTTCCCCTCTCCAAGAAGAAATATTAATAAGATATAGAGTTCCATAATGTCTCAGCGGATTGGTAGCTTGATGTATGCTATGGTGTGTACAATGACGATAGCTCATGCAGATAGGTGTTGTCAGTTCGGTTCCTGTCCAATCCTGGTAAAAGCATTGGGAAGATGTTAAATGGAGAATTAGATATCGCAGGTACTCCAAATTGGTATCACATTAGAAATGGAAAAACCCTGCTTGTGGTTTCACCGACTCAGATATGGCTGGAAATAAGGACAACATGAAATCCACTCTGGATATTTATACCTTTGCAGGGGAGCATATTCATGGCAATTCTTAGATTGCAAAAGTGTGTGTCATTGTCTAAAACATAGGCTGAGATATGCACAACAGAAGCGTGCAAAAACTATTGTGGTGAAAAGGTTTTTGGCAAGAACTTGGTTTTCAAGCAACAACGTTATGCGGTTCTTTTGCAATCAATAGGTGCTAATCACCTTGCTAAGAATTCGTGTATCACAAAAGAAACAAAACATATTAATATCCCTTTACATTAGAGTAAGATGCCATTGAAGATGGTATGTTTGAACTTAATAAAGTTCATACGGATGATAATGCCTCCGATATGTTGACAAAGGCTGTAGCAAGAGAAAAGTTGAAGGTGTGTTGCTCGATCGCCAAGATGGCGAAATCATCCTCATAGGCAGAAAAAGGGGAGATTTGTTAGGTATTTTTTCTTAGCCCATGAGGATTAATAGGCCAACACTGGAGGCCATCATGGGACTATTTAAGGACTCTTATAATTCTGGTTTAGCAATAAGGAATGGTGAAGAGTTATAAGGAGAGAAAAAGAAAAGAAAAAAAGAAGATTTTTAGAGTAATATATCACCCAAATCCATCTGCAGTGTTTTTCCGATCATCGGAGATTGCACTGTCGGATCATCACGATTTTCGGACATGTAGCTTCCTGACATCGAGAGGAAGGTTCTGACCGTTGGGATTTGATTTGAGGCGGATGTCCCGTTATCATATCCTTGGCAGATTGCATCTTTATTTGGTGATATTCTTTCCTTTCTTGTTCTTTGATGTGCCAAATAACTTGATTCATTAATTCAAAGATAATGATTTTGTTGTATAACCTCTATTGTTATCTAGAGAAGACCTGGTGTACATCTCCCTCGTTGATAGTGAATTTAAGCGCACTAGGTGTCCGTTTTTTTTACCCGTTTTGGTTTTCCACGCGAATAGTTGGTTTCTTGCTGGTGTATAGAGTACATTTATTATCTGCTGTTTTGGTGCTGGATTTGAGACGGTTTGTAGGCTGATTAGAGTTGTTTTTAGTTTTCCTTATTTGTTTGCTTACTCATAGGTTTATACGGGTTTGGGTAAGTGCTGTCAAACGAAGGTTTTGCTTCCGCGTTTGTGTTTATACCGTTGTGACCCATTGTTCTTACCTGTCATATTTGAGGCTGAGCAGCCAAAAATCAAACTACTTATAAATTTAACAGAATCTTAAAAGCATTTTCGATTGTATATTATAATTTATGTTAAATCAAGATGTGTCTAGACCACGTAATCCGCTTCCATTCCTATCACTGATGGAAAACTGCAGTTGGAAATAATCAATAACCATGTTTTCATGTCCGAGCTGAGGTAATAACTTGTGTCCTGCGACAGCCTTACAATATGCATGATTGAACATAAGTAACACAATACTCGAACAAGAGTGTACGAAGAGACCAATGATCTTATATTTCTTCCCTGACAATCTTGGAGAGAAATGATATGGGTAAGTCTACTAGCATGGTGGCACATAAGTTCATCCCATTTGTGTTTAATTAAATTTTAGGATTAAGACAATAACAAGATTCCCATAATGCTAGTTAGAAATACTCCGAGTGAGGTTGAAGGTATCTTTATGGAAGTAGTTACACTTCATAACAGTTGTTAAATAAATAATTGGGTAAATTACACGCTTGGTCCCTTAACTTATGGTCGATTGCGGATTTAGTCTCCAAATAACAGGATTTTTGGGCAACCTCCTCAAGGTAGGGTTTTTGGTGCTCGTTTGTTCCTTTGAGCCCTGTTATACACAACTGTTGTTACTTTAACTTGTTATCTCTCCTATTTGACTTTCAACCATAAGTTTTTGTCATTTTCATCTTTTATCACTATTTCACCGTTGGTCCCTGACTCATACTTCAAAACCGTTTTTTGTCTTATTGCAATTACACCGTTGGTCTTTGTCTTTTTTCCATTTTACACTAACAAGAACAAAAACACAGCTTAATTGGAAGTTCAGTTTTCATCAAAGAAATTAATTTATCCACTCCATTTGAACAAGAACAAAAACAAAAACAAAAACATAAAAGCTAAACAAGAACAAAAACACATAAAAGGTTAAATAAATACACATAATATCTTAATTCATCTTCATCCAACATTTGTAATCACATAAACCTTAAATCCATTCCATTTGAACATCAACATACAACTGATCTAGGCCTAACCATGCAAACACAAAAAATACAACCATATAAGGCCTAATTTATAACAAACATAAACCAAGCCACTACCACAAAGACTATCACATTTGACTTTCAAAAGAAAGCATTCTTTTGACTTTTCTTTAATTCTTCCTTAAGTTGGTGCATTTTACCATCAATATCAACAAACTGAACTTGAAAGATTACAAGTTCTTCTTGGCTTCTTACTTTATTTTCAAGTTCTTCTCTTTGAGATGGATTAAGAAGCATATACATCTCATACAAATGAGCTATGTACCATTCAATACTAAGTTCGATTCAAAACCAGAGTCATCTTTTATATCTTGATTCCCAATTTTCTAAAAACAAGAATTTATAACTAGCTAAAAAAACTAAGAACCTAAAAAATTAACAACTTACATATTTGTTACGTCAAACACGAAATCTTCTTAGAAAGCTTCTAAATTCTATAAATTCTACCAAGCCTAAACCTTTTAACTTCTATAATTTCCTTACGCACAAGCCACGGTTTAAGGAGTTGTTGTTTAATACTTGGTCTATTCAGGTTGATGGTCACAATATGTACAAAGTGGTGTCGAAACTCAAAGCCCTTAAAACCCCTCTTAGAAAGCTTCTACATGATTAGGGTAATTTACATGAGCGGGTAAACTTCTTAGGTCGAGCCTTGATACTGTGCAACGTGCGTTGGATGCTAATCCTATGGATACTAATCTTAAGGACGAGGAGGCTGTCTACCTTAACGCTTTTAATGAAGCGAAACTTGACAGGGAGCGATTCTTAAAGCAAAAGGCTAAGTGGATGGATGGAGGCTGGGATTCTAACTCTCTTATTTTCATCAAAACGGTTAAAGCTAGAAATCATACTGCAAATTGAGGTTATTCTTGATTCAATTAATTCGAGGTTGCGGGTGCTCTTGTTCCAGAAGTTTTTGTCAACCATTATGAGGAGTTCTTGGGTAATCATTCTATTTGTGATGATTTAAATATTGATGGGCTTTTTCACTCTAAAGTTTCTGATCAGTCATGTTTAAGTATGGTTCGTGACATCACAAATAATGAAATCAAAAATGCAATGTTTAATATTAGGGACGATCGTGCCCCGGGGCCAGATGGATACACATCCGCTTTCTTTAAAAAGGGATGAGATGTTGTTGGTGACGATGTTTGCAATGCCGTGCGGGATTTCTTTTTGAATGGTAAGCTTCTAAAAGAAGTGAATCATACGTTTCTCGCTCTTATTACTAAGGTCTCCACTCCTATTCGTGTTAATGATTATAGACCTATATCTTGTTGTAACGTTATATATAAATGTGTTAGTAAAATCATCACAAACGGGATCATCGAGGGCATTAAAGAGGTGGTAAGTAAAAATCAGTCCGCTTTTGTTTCGGGGAGGAGGATCTTGGATAACATTCTTCTTACCCAAGATCTTATGCATAACTATCATATGAATCGGGGTCCGCCTAGGTGTGCCTTTAAGGTGGACATTCAGAAAGCTTATGATACAGTTAATTGGCATTTTTTGGAGAAAATTCTGCTTTGTTTTGGATTTCCTCCAATTATGGTCCAATGGATTATGGCTTGTGTAACTTCGGCGTCTTATTCCTTACATTAATGTAATAATTTCATGGTTTTAGAGGGAAAAGAAGGTCTTAGGCAAAGACCTCTATCTCCTTACTTTCACGGCTTGTTATGAAGTCTTGACCATATACACAAAAGAATCATTGATTCGGATTCTTTGATATCACACGCAAGTGAGGATATGATAATATTAAATCTTTGTTTCGCATGATGTATATTTCATGTATACGAGGGGTGATGTTAACTCAGCCTGGTATCATGAGGCCCTTGACGAATACAAATTGACATCGGGCCTTTCCTAGCTTAACAAAGCGCCGGACCACTTTTGCAATGTTTGAATAATGTGAAATGCATCCTTCAAATATTGGCCTTTTTCTGATTGTAACGCTTCTGTGTATGTATTTTGTGCTACCCTGCTCATTCTTCTGGCTTCTAAATAAGGATTGCAAGATCCTTGTGGAAAAAGTCAAAAATCGTATTGGGGATTGGAAGAATAAATCGCTTTCATTTGCAGGTATGCTCCAATTGTGTAAATCTAATCTATTGCTATAGCAAGTTTTTTTGGGCGTCGGTCTTCCTCATTCCAAAGTATTATTTACGATATCCACTCAACTTTTCGAGTTTTTATGGTGCAATGGCGAATACAAGCGTGGTAAATTTAAGGTGGCTTGGGAGGTTATATGCCTTCCTAAAAATGAAGGGGGTCTCAGAATTCGGAATTTATATGTTCTTAATGTTGCTCTTATGACAACGCATATTTGGAACATCATTTCTCATAAGGATTCTTTATGGGTTTCGTGGATCCATCCGTACAAGCTTCAGGGTCGTTCATTTTGGGAGGTTCCCATTGTTGCTGATTCAACCTGGGGGTGGAGGAAATTACTCCAACTTCGTGAACTGGTGAACCTATTATTTAGGTCCGTTATTGGGGATGGAAAATATACATCGGCTTGATTTGAAAACTGGTGCAATTTCAGTCCTTTAGCTAACCTTCTTACCCCTCGTGACATATCAAATAGAGGTTTTAATATGAATTCGTGTGTTTCTGATTTGGTTGTCAATGGGCAGTGGATGTGGCCTCAAGCATGGCTTCTAAAAGCTCCCAACTTAAGTACAATCCCTACTCCTAATATTGATCCTTCTAAACATGATATGGTTTTGTGGCATGACTTGGATGGCAATCTCTTAGTTTTTTCTGTTAGGAACGCGTGGGAGGCTTTACGTCTGCATGGTAATGAGATATTATGGTCTCGTGTGGTGTGGTTCCCTCATGGTATTCCACGACACGCATTTCATCTTTGGCTTGTATTACATGGCAGCCTTAGAACTCAAGACAAGCTTTGGCAATGGGACGTTGGTGAATCGACGGACTTAAGTCTTCTTCATTGTCCGTTGTGTAATCTAATTCCAGACTCACATAAGCACTTGTTTTTTGCGTGCTCTTTCTCATCTCAAGTTTGGCATTATGTGCGGAGCATGGCTGACATGGACTTGCTCCCTCCTACTCTTCACCAGATTGTAACGCATCTCGCCCCTATGGCTAAGCATCAACGCTAAGAGTGTATTGGTAACTTCATTCGCTGCTTCGTACTTTATTGATAAACACAATAATCCTATACAAAAACTCAAGGAAGACCCCGGAGGAATTGTGATTGCATTATGGTAACGATTCTTCTCAATTACTTACCTGTCGTTTTAAGAACAAGGCCATGGTGTCTAGTCTGCTTGCAAAATGGAACATGCCGTCTAATTTTCGGATTTATGGTACTTAAGTGTACGTGCATGGAGGGTTGCTTTGCATGTCTTTGTTGAGGATCTTAGCCTATATTTTTGCTAGGTCCTTGTAATGTTTGTGGCGTGTCACAAACTTTTAGAAGTTCAAGTTTTTCTTGAGGTTAATGTGGTATTTCGACCACATTCCATTGTACTCAAACTTTCATGTGATTAATACATCTTTACCGGGGTAACCCTTTACCAAAAAAAAACCATAAAATCTTCTAGCAGGGTTTGAACGGGTCCAAGAGGTGAGTGTCATCAATAGAAGCAGACATTTACACTATGTTGGAAGAAGATGAAGACATTCTTGAAATGAGTTTCTAATTTAGACTGTGTTTTTGAGTTTGTTTAGTCAAAAAGACTATTTGACTGTTGGTATTATCTTTTTTTTGTCGTTTTCTTAACTTACACCGTTGGTCCCTAAGTGCATTTTAGTGGTTTTCCTTTCCCACCTAGTACATAATCGTCTTCCATACTTACCTTAGACCATTGATCCCTGAATGTATTGATTAATGTGATGTCAGTTTATAGCCTCCTTTTAAATTTACTTTCCTGATGGTAATAATTGAATTTTTAACTCTTCGTATGTTGATGGTTCATCTTTGTAGATTCACTCATATTTAAGCCCACTTTGCATATCCTTCCAATACCCAAAAATACACATACAAAATTTTCGTATATCCTTTTAGTACCCTAAATCACACATAAAAAACAAACATTATCTAATGGTTGGTGCTCGTGGTCTTGTTGGCCTTGAGGAACGTGCCAGTTGCTGCTAATTCCACCATGAATGCCCACATCAAATGCTTATTTATTTTGACAAGGAGACAAAATGAGAAACTAAACTAGCCAAAGATCTGTCCAAGTTAATGATGGAGTTGATGGATAGTGTTAATGAAAGGTAGTTGTTATAGAAGAACTTGAAGTTTAGAGGGGAAATTGGAGGCCTGGCGAAGTTTCATATGAAGATTCGAAAGGATGAGTTGGTGAAGGTGTTGGAATTGAGGAAAATGGTTGCTGAATTGCAACTTTAGGTCCGTAAGAAGGTTGATTTTTATCTATGAATGGGATATGGTCTGGTAGTGGGCAGATTCTTTTGGGGTTTTGGGTGTTGGTTTGTTTAAATGATAATCTTTTGGTTTGTTAATGAAGGGGTTGTAAATATGTAATATTGTTTGTTAATGAAATGGTTTGAATATGATGGTATTTTCTGGTCCAAAACCCAATCAAACCACACAACACACCTCTACAAAGTTTGACTTTTCTTTTGGTCAAAGGTGAATATTTTACCCTATCAACAAACAACACTTACAACCAACTGCATGTTTGAAAGATCTGGACATGTCTTGAACAAAAAAAAACAACTATGTTTTATTTTCTTACCTTGAGACAAAAATTTCTCAATAATTGTTTGTTTTTTTATTACCTTAAGATCCAAAATATTAAGTAATAAAAGATACCATAAATACTATCTATTGTTTGCCTTCTCAACATTCACCTTCATATTCAATAGCTGCCTCATTCATCGAATCACCATACACCCTTCTCCTCTTCATTGGTCTTCCTTTGTCCTTTACCACTTCCACCACCATGGTATGGAACGTGTTTCCAAAACACAAATTCAAGGTCACATTTCTAACTACTTATACTAGCATCATAAAAAAAAAAAAAAAAATAAAAAAAAAAAGAAAAAAAAGAATGTGTTCATACAAAACACTATCAATCTCATTATGCACATAATCATCCATATAATATTTCACTGCTTCACTTGACATCTCTATAAGATCATGAATTAGTTTTCCTATTTTGTTGTCCAATGGCACCTCTTCTTTACACACGTGCTCCTGGCTAAGCTTGTCTTTCCTTACCTTAGTGCCATTCTCTAACTCAAAGTCAATGTCAAACTCATAGTCAATGTCAAACAAGAATTCAAATTTATCTCTAAACTTTTTGCCTTTTTTTCATTATTTGACTCATCAGACCATGGGGTTCATGTGTTGGTACGAGCAGACTCAGTAGTCAGTGTCCTGAAAACATATCTTTTACTTGGTGAAGATTGAGTTTCATTGACAACTATGTGAAGATGTTATGGTTTTCGTTAGTGATTTTCACAATTTTAGGTATCAAAGTGGAAGTGTAACTATTTTGATCATAATGCAATAGGAGGTTCTCTTAGGTTTTCGCCTAGTTATGTGGATGGATGTAGTTATGGGGGCGAGAAAATAGGAAAGGACTAAAAATAAAAGGTGTAGTAATGCTGTTAAAAACTAAAATTCAAGGATTAAATTCCTAGTTAACATATTTAACTTATAGAACAGTACAAGTGTACTAGCGTAAAAAAGTCAAACATAAAAGAAGAAAAACAAAAGTGGATGGTGATTACGACCCTTATGATGATGATCTGTATGATGGTTATGATATGTCTGAAAACCTTCGGGCTATTTATGATTATTTGGATATCAAGGTATGTGTCGAAAGAAGAAATATATTTATTTGATATTTGTTGAGTCAGTTGTAATCTAGTTATAGTCGTATTCCCCTTTGGAGTAGTTTTTTAATTGTTTAGTAAGCTTCCGCCTAGGTGACGGGCTGAGTTAAGGGATTCCCCCACATCCGTAGAACTGAATGTGTTTTTGGAGAATATATTACCGGAAAACCATACCCAAAAAAATACACTTGCGTAATCAGTTTATCAAAGAATAACAATTTTCTAGAATTCACAAAAATAAAATCACACGCCAAAACATGAATAGGAACAATCCCTTGATATAGAGATACCTGATCTCTGACTAATCATCAACCACGTGTTCCTGCAACAACCCCCACATAACTCCCTGAACAATCACCACCGAGCCCCCCCCAAGACCCTAGTTTCATCTCAAAACCAACAAGTTGATGATTGTGTGAAAAGCTATTGCCCGTTTCTTCACGTAAAATATATGCAATAAAACCAAATACTTCAAAACCTCCCCAAACTAATCTTTGAAAAGTAGCAAAGACTTTTATGGGGAGAGTTAAGAAATCACAAGCTTTAAAACACCCTATTTTCCCATTTTTCAAAACTTTTCCATTTTTATGATTTTTCTAATTTACAACTTACAACTTATTCATGTGTAACATAATGTATTGCTTTCATTATTCATTGATAACTTTTAGGATCACGAAACAAAAAGCAATAAAAAGTGTCCGAAATGGATAAATTCATCGTCCGACTCCACATTACGTCCTAAAGCAAAGCTTAAAACAAGATCATTGCAAAATACAAGTTATGATGCTAACACTACTCATAAAAGCTAATTGTGTACTTTTCCTCCCTTATTCCTAATTTCCTCTAAGAAATTATTATTATTGTGACAAATAATTTATGTCTTTATAATAAATGTAAAACCCGTTTAGACCATTAATAGCTGAATATCCTTTCCTAAAGAGATGATGTGGTGAGAATAAGGTCCATATTAAGGTTCTAATTTCGCATGATTTAAGGGTTATCCGTTTTATATCATCCGCAACAGCTCAACTACGAGTCCAGGAGACTGAAGCTTAATTAGATTAACCCTCGGAGTTGAAATTTAGCTTATGTCTTCTAATTATTTCAACATTATTAAACCATGGTTCCTTTTAAGAGGCTGTAACACGTTGTGAGCCGCAAGATGCCAGTAAACATATTTCGACCTCGGTAATTACCACGACCTTTATTAGAAGGCGCAAATCGGTTGTGAGCCGCAAGATGCAACTAACTTTCTTTATATATCAAAGAATTCTCGTAAGCTTGATCACGAAGCTCATTAAGTTCATTAAGTTAAAGCTTCCGGTGATCACCTGCGGTTTTAAGATCGAAATTAGCATGTTTTAAAGCCCAATATGCTTTATGATCTAACTCGATAGGTAAATGGCAAGACTTCCCATACACTAGCTTGTAAGGCGTACAACCAATCGGTGTTTTAAAAGCGATACGAAATGCCCATAAAGCGTCATCTAGTTTGTCAGACCACGAGGCACGGTTTTCTCTAATCGTCCTTTCTAAAATACGTTTCAAGCCACGATTGGACACCTCCACTTGACCGCTTGTTTGAGGGTGATAAGCGGTAGCAAGACGACGAGTGACCCCATACTTAGACATTACTTTAGCAAATTGATCATTACAAAAATGGGTCCCACGATCGCTTATAATAGCTCTAGGTGTTCCGAATCGGGCAAAAAGAGATTTCAAAAACTTAACTACAACTCGAGCATCATTTGTGGGGAGCGCCTTTGCTTCCACCCACTTCAAAAGATAATCAACGGCAACGAGGATGTATTTATTCCCATGTGAAGACGGAAATGGTCCCATAAAATCGATACCCCATACATCGAAGATTTCACAAACTTGAATAGCGTTTTGAGGCATCTCATCTCGTTGTGAAATTTTGCCTTGTCTTTGACACGTATCACAAGATTTGATCATAGTATGGGCATCTCGATATATGGTCGGCCAAAAGAAACCGGCATCAAATACTTTTCGAGCGGTGAGATTGGCACTATGATGGCCCCCGGTGGGTCCTTCATGACAAGCTTTGAGGATATCATTAGCTTCTTGCCCATGCACACACCTTTGAATGATTTGATCCGCACAAATACAAAAAAGATAGGGATCGTCCCAGAAATAATGTTTAACGTCCTTGAAAAACTTCTTCTTTTGTTCACTCGTCATTCCTTTGATGATAAAATTCCCCGCATGGAAATTTGCAAAGTCCGCAAACCATGGGGTACTTTTACTAGAAATTACACCAAGAGTTTCTAAAGGAAAATTTTCATTTATGTCTTTATTTTCTAACACATCCTTATGAGGATTCTCAAGTCTAGATAAATGATCGGCCGCGAGGTTCTCACTTCCTTTTTTTTATCACGGATGGTGATATCAAATTCTTGTAGGAGGAGCACCCACCGGAGCAACCTCGGCTTGGCATCTTGTTTATTCATAAGGTATTTTAAAGCCGAGTGATCCGTATACACTATGCTTTTAGATAAGACAAGATATGGTCTAAACTTTTCAAAAGCATGCACTACGGCAAGCATTTCCTTTTCCATTGTAGTGTAATGAATTTGAGCTTCGGTCATTTTCTTACTAGCGTAATGTATAGGCTGAAAGTGCTTCATCTTTCGTTGTCCTAATACCGCACCAATCGCGAAATCACTTGCATCACACATAAGTTCGAAAGGTAGGTTCCAATCTGGGACAACTAAGATCGGAGCTTCGGTAAGCTTCTTTTTAAGAGTCTCAAAAGCATCAATACATACTTAGAAAATACACAAACGTGTTTTACCCTTCTCAAAAGATAGTCAATAAGTCTAGCTATTTTGGAAAAGTATTGGATAAAACGTCAGTAAAAACCCGCATGACCTAGGAAACTCCTAACACCTTTTACGGTAGTCGGGTGAGGGAGCTTAGCGATAACATCGACTTTAGCATGATCTACCTCAATTCCCGGCTTCGAAATTTTATGTCCTAACATAATTCCTTCTCTACACATAAAGTGGCACTTCTCCCAATTAAGAACTAAATTTGTGTCTTCACACCTTTTTAGCATCTTTTCTAAATTAGAGAGGCACGATTTAAAACTATCCCCAAAAACCGAGAAATCATCCATTCACCACTTCCATACTTTCAGATCATATCATGGAATTGCCATCATACACCGTTGGAAAGTACCAGGAGCATTACACAAGCCAAAAGGCATGCGACAGTACACGAAAGTTCCATACGGGGTTGAAAGTAGTTTTCTCTTGTACCTCGGGAATACACAATCGTATTTGAAAATACCCCGAAAATCCATCTAGAAAACAATAAAACTCATTTCCGGCTAATCTTTCTAACATTTGATCCATAAACAGCAATGGAAAATGATCTTTTTGAGTCGCTTCATTTAATTTCCTATAGTCGATACAAACTCTCCACCTGATAACTAAATGTGTCGGAATTAATTCATTCTCTTCATTAGCAACAACGGTTATTCCTCCAATCTTGGAAACCCCCTGCAACTGGTCTAAAACCCATGGGCTGTCGGAGATCGGGTAAATCATGCCGGCATCAAGGAGTTTTAGGACCTCCTTTTTTATTACTTCGTGAATTTTTAGGTTAACCCGTCTTTGACTTTGAAATGTGGGTTTGTAATCATCCTCCATCAAGATTTTGTGTGTACAAAAACGAGGGTCGATACCCTTGATGTCGGTGATTTTCCAAGCAATGGCCCATTTATGAGATTTGAGCACTTTTAAGAGAGCTTCTTTTTCATTATCTTTTAAACCTTTTGCAATAATCACTGGTAACTTGTTGTTTTCTTCTAAATAAGCATATTCCAAATGAGATGGTAAATCTTATAACTCTAATTCCGGAGGCTCTTCCATTGAAGGTTTTGCCTTGATTATTTCTCCTTACTTTAGGTCCATCGGAGGGAGTTGAAACGGGTCATTATTTAATAATTTTTCAATTAAGAAAATATCTCCCTCCGGATCACAATCGGCATGATCAATTTCCGGTTAAATCGAATCATCCTTGAGATAAGCTTCGATCTCTTCTAAAATGAATTCGGAAGTAAGAGGCTCAGACGCTAGGGTGGGATTGTCACCCGAAGATTTATTAGAAAACCCTAGCAATTCTGGAGCATACTCGTCACAAACCTCATCAATGATGTCAATTCGGTTAATCGACACATCATCATATGAAGAGGAGTATTTTGTCGTTTGATCTAGATTAAAAGTGATGGCTTCGTTATCAACCCGAAGGGTTATTTCTTCTACATAAACATCAGTTAAGGCACGACCGGTTCTTAAAAAGGATCTCCCAAGTATGAGAGGTACTCGAGGATCGGCTTCAAAATCTACAACAACAAAGTCGGTAGGAAAGTGGAACTTTCCCACTTTGACATAAATGTCTTCGGCGAGTCCTTTAGGATGAGTTATGGATCGATCCGCTAACTCAAGAGTCATCCGAGTGGGGGTAAGTTCATGTAAGGATAACTCAAGATTCATCGCGCCAAGATCGGCCAAGGCGTGACATACATCTATTCCCGGGAAATTGCATGGAATAAGAAACTTGCCTGGATCTCCTAGCTTTTCGGGAAGCTTTTTGAGGAGCATCGCCGAGCAATTTTCGTTCAACGGTATCTTAGCTAACTCAAGAAACTTTTCCTTATTCATGAGTAAACTCTTAATCGTAGGAGCAAATCTTGGCATCAAAAGTAAAGCATCCACGAAGCTAATGTCAAAGCGCAAATCTTGAAAGATTTGAAAAATATTCTCCATTTGATTCGAAGCTTTTTCACGGGACTTTTGATCATTACGTCTTAAAGGATATGGAATATTCGGCTTAGGTAAAGTCTTCGGAACATCGGGTTCCAGAATCGGAATGGGGTTAACCGGAGGTGGGATGTGAGCGGTACTTCCTTGGAAATTTGTTTGCTCTTTATCCGTTGTCTCCTTGGTTTCTCGTTCCACTACCTTTTTAGGAGAAGGATTAGTAGGAATCGAGGGTCCCTCGTAAGCAACACCACTTCGAGTAGTGATTGCTTTCATCTCACACTTCGGGTTTGGAATGGTATTACTCGGAAGAGTACCCGAAGTTGAGGCTTGGTTTTGAAAGAATCCACTTAACATATTTTGCAAGTTAGTTTGAAAAACATTTTGTTGATTCATCAAGATGGCTTGTTGAGTTTTCATAATGTTTTGAATTTCATTCTTAACTTCTCCTTTCAACGAATTGATTTGATTTTGCATGTTTCTCATTATTTGATCATTAGTTCTCTTGTAACTTGAAAACTCATTTGAAAACTCTTGTTGAACATGATTATTAGGAACTTGAAAAGGTTGGTTTTGAAATCCTTGATTTTGAAAATTTAGAGCATGATTGTTTTGAGCTTGAAAACCTTGATTTCCATGAAAATTGTTTCCCCGATTAAAATTATTCCCTTGACCTTGATTATTATTGTACCTATTTTGACCATTGTTTTGCACCGGAGCAAAACCTGGTGGTGCCATTTGATTACTAACACGGTTCGGAGGGTTACCTTGATTGTAAGAACCCGTTGCCGCACAAACACTAGCTTGATTGTTATCGGTATTAGGACAATTGTACCAAGCATGAGGCCCACTACAAGTAACACAAATTTCCTCAACCGCTTTAACCAGAGCGGGAGTGACAACTTTTTTAGAAACAATCTCAACTAAGGTCGAAAGTTGATCCGCAAGCTTATCAATTCTCTCATCCGTCTTACTAACACTTTCCCTAGAAGTCGTATTCATCCTAGAAACATTCGATTTATTACGTGAATAACGAACTTTTGATTTGTTTTCAATTATGTTCAAAGCCTCTCTAGTCGTCTTACTCAAAAGATTTCCACCCGCCGCGGCATTTAAGGAGTCTTGATCGTTCTCGTTTAAACCATTATAGAAGGTATCAACTTGAGTTAACTCCGTAAATCCATGGTGAGGACAAGCTCTAAGCATTTCCTTAAATCGTTCCCATGCTTCACTAAAAGTCTCCTCGAATTTTTGTGTAAAACGAGAAACTTCATTCTTTAAGTGAGTAGTTTTCGAAGGAGGGAATATATGATTCACAAATTTGGTTACGAGATCCTCCCAAGTCAAGATTGAATTAGGTGGTTCTTTCTCGTACCACAATCTTGCGGCCCCCTCAAGCGAATATGGAAACATCATAAGCTTAATAACATCATTCGGCACATCCCTAAATCGTAAAGTCGAGGTAATCCTTTTGAAAATATTAATATGAGCATGGGGATTTTCCCTCTTATAACCGTGAAACGGGTTAGCTTAAACTAGTTGTAACAAATTCGTTTTAATTTCAAAATGATCCGCATTAATTTCTGGTAAAACGATAGCTTCTCTATACCCTTCCGTGGGTGCATGGAGTAGCTCTTCCATTGTACGTTCTGCCATAGGTGCAACTTCAACGATAGTACGAAGCTTGGGTTCGACTACGTTTGGAGTACGTCCTCTATTTCGACGTCTCGAAATGGTTATGTTCGAATTATTTGGAAAATTAGAATTTCTAGTGCGCATGCACTAAACAAACAAATGAAATGATAAAAGAAATGAGAAAAGAAAATATTTTTTTGTTTACCGAATAATCAACAAACTTAGGGTAACTCCCTTAAGTAAAATACATTTTACAAAAGAGGTGCGCCTTTTTCGTAAGTGACACAAACGGTAAATAAAATTTGAATCTTTGGTTCGGGAACTTATTAATGGATAATACTTCAGTTGAAAGTATTATTTGTTGGTGTTCTTTGACCAACTTTGTAAAAATTTTATATTTCTTATATTTACGAATTCACAAGAAAAATCAAAAAATCCGGAAGAGAAAATATTTTTTGTATTTTTGTATTTATTTAACTTCTACTTATACTAAAAAGAAAAGAAAAATATTTTTTACTTTTTATATTTTAAATTTTTTTTAATTTTCTCAAAAGCGTAACTTTCGAAGACGAAAGGTTCTTCAAACCACGATCGACAAACTGCAAACGAAGGAATCTTAATCACAAATCCCCGACAACGACGCCAAAAACTTGATGTACAATTTTAATACGCGTAATAATATCCAAAGTAAAGAAAATTCCAAAACTACCCTTGAGGACAAAGGTAGTAGAAAAAATCTTATAAAAATGCTACACGTTTAACCGGTAAGTGATTACCGGGTCGTTTTCCTAAAGATTTATGAAATTGAGACCTCGTTTGTTATTTGAACAATGACTTGAATTGGTTTAAACTTTTCGGATTAATATTTTAAATCTACAATTAAAAACAATTAAAGCAAGCAAAGAAAATTAACGACTAAGCAATTTAAAACAAATAACGGTAATTAAAGAAAACGTGACAAATAAACAAGAATACTAAAATTAAACCCTAAATGCTTTTCTAAACTTTTTCTAATCCTAAATGACTATTTAAAAGAAAAAACTAAGGAAATTTTAAACCGAGAGTAATTTAAACTAAAAAACGAAGAAAACGAGAACGGGGATCGAATCCCGTTCTTTAAAAATTAAACTTTCAAAATATTAACCTTACGAAAGTAAATTTCAAACCTAAGCTAGATTATGATAAAAGAAAATTTTATAAAAAAGAAAATTATTTATTTGATTATTTTTCTATTTTTTATGATTTTTAAAGTTTATAATAAAGAAAAATGATTAAAAATACTATGTTAATCCTAAAAATTCCAAGAATATTATGAAAAGTGCAAAACTAAGAAACTGATTTACTAAAAATAGCAATTAAAAATAAGCTGGAATGAAAAGCCCTAATAAGCCAATTATAAGCTACGGCTTATTTATTTAAAAAGGAAAAGAAAAAAGTGATAAAAGAATTTTAAATGCAACCTATTTCAAAAAAGACCCAAGGGCGCAGTTCACTAGTGTGTGTGTTTGTGGGGCGAGTGTGTGTGAAGCAGGAGGTCATGGGTTCGAATCCATGGCCTCTTGTTTTAAAAAAAATTATTTTTGAAAAGTTTTAAAAACAAAGTTATAGAACACCTAAAAACTAACAACTTTTATAGAAGATACTACTATTGAACCTTAATCTATAAGCTAGAAAATAAGCTAAAGTTTGACAGAAAAACTTAAGCTCTTTTTAAACTCTTTCTTAAAACACAATTATACTAATAAGCTAACATAAGCTCAAACTAAATCAAATAAGCTGTGACTGTCTTAAAACTAACCTAATAAGCTAATCTAGCTAGAAACAAACCAACAGAATAAGCCATAAGCTAAAAATTAAGCACATGACAGATTGCAAAATTTTCCAAATAGGCACTTTAGAGCTTATTTTTAAACATTAAGATAGAACCTTATGGAAATCTAACTTATACTACTCTAAAGCCTACCCTATAAGCTACTTGAAACAGCATTCAAAAGACATTTTGAAATTCAATTAAGCAATTAAAAAACTGAGTGAAAACTGCTTATGTGCTTAGCATGTCCTGAGTGTACATTTTATTTTGAAAAGACAAATTCTGAATTTTGAGCTTAAAAACAGATAACAAGATGAACTATTGAGAACAAATTAAGCTGAAACAATTTGACAATGACCTACAAGCTACATGCAAACAAAATTCCAAAGCCTAACTCTAAAAATTCCCCTATGATTTTTGAGATTGAAAGAGGCATTTTGTTAACTTTCTCTGCTGATGCAGTTTAGCATATGAACAGATTTTGAAAAATAAACTTGAACTCTTTAATAACAGATATTGAACTTCTTTTATAATACTAAATGAGCTCAAAACTTAAACTCAACCTCAAATTCATGATTATGCATATGAAATCCTCTAAACACCAAACTTAACTCATATTACTTTTTAAAATGTTGTGATCTTTAAAAGCTTGATTTAAAATGACTGGAACTTGACCAAATATGATTCTATACTGAATTTAAATTGATATTAATTACTTTTAATAGCTAGAACAGAATGAACTTATGAAAATCCTCTTAAACCAAACACTCCTTAACAACTTTAAACATCAATTTCATTATGCAAACTTGTGAATCAGACCTTAAACTATATCAACCAGATATTTAACAACTAATTTATCATCTAATTAACATATTTAAGTTCTAAGACTAACGGATCTAACACTAGAAATCATTATGCTACTATTGTTTTTGAATCTTTTAACAGATTTGCAATAACAACAAGCAAATAAAGAAAAACTTAAAACTAAGTTATAGCATATTTAAACTAGACTAGATAAAACACTTAATAAGCAAAAATAAACACGGATGAACAAGTATTCAACAAATTAATATACAAATGCATTTTAAAGCTAGATTGAGTTGAAATTTAAACTAGAGAGCTTACAAATGGTCCTGAAAATGGAATGAGTATTGAGTGCTCTCACTAGTACTCATCAATCCTAATGTCTCCCATGAGACTCTAACCCATGGCCATCCCTTATTCACCATG
>BQNB010093585.1:0-23301 GCA_026074375.1 Tanacetum coccineum
GAAGGTCAAAGCTGGGAATTTCCCAAAAGTTTTACCCAACTTGTTTTAGTCATAACTCCTTCAATACTTAACCTCTTTATCTGATTCAAGTTTCTAAGTTTAAGTCTAGATCTTAGCTTCAAAAATTTCAAAAGTCCCAGCTTCCCAAACTACTCTTAAGGGGCTCAAAAATTCGTATCATGTTCAATGTGCAAATCTGGACACTTTGTCTTGCACAAAATGTTTAGAATACTAATAAATTTCCTAAATTCATAAAAATTATAATAGAACTTCCTAAGACATAGTATTAATATGTGAAGCCAAGAAATATGCCATAAGTGTTCTTTAAAGTGGTGAAAACATGTGTACAAGTCGACATAAAAATATTTCAGAATTAGGGTTTTGAACTTACAAGTTTATTCAAGTTTTTACACAACAACTATATAATGGTGATATGAAAACAAATATGAAATGATTTTAATGTATTAAAATCATATAAATGAAATGATTACAATGAGGTGGTGGTGATTTGAGAGCAAAGAGTGCACAAATTACCCAAGAACACTAATAAAACCATAATTTTACTTCCAAAACCCTAGCTTATATTCCATAAACCCAAATCTTGCAAAACCTTTGTGAAGATTAAAGAAACGTTGATAATCTTCTAGGATCGTTTAAGCTATCTAGGATATTGATAATTGCTAAAACACACATCTTTTATACCCTGTAAAATACTATAAAAAGGATTAAAAATGCTAAAATATGCTTCATTATATTGCAAATATGTTTGTTTGGTATTTTTATGTCTTGCAGGTAAAAGGATTGAAAACGGTGCAAAAACGGGAATTATCGGGCTCAAATTGGTCAAGTCTAATTATTACTCAAAGCTAAGATGAAGTCTTGAAAAGTCCCCGATCATACCAGTAGAAAGAGCGCGAGAAAACGAGTCCAGTGATGCCCTCGGATTTTATTGGTCCAGCCCGTAACCCACTTAATGGGCCGGACCAGCCCAAATGAACTTAAGCCCAACAAAATAAGCCCAAAAAAAATTGAATGTTAGTGTGGGTGACGTCACATGATGTCATGACATGTGACATGATAAGTGTAAATACACATATCCGTTTGTACCTAAAATAACCCAATTAAACCCAAAACAGACCAAAAATGGCAAAAATATGCTTGTATTTGTGTTTTATGTGTGCAGGTATGGATAAGTCAAAAAATCACAAAAAAACAGTCAAATTCGAGCAAGCACAGACACGAGAATCAGAAGAGTTGAAAAAGAAGCCAAAGGATCAAAGTCAGTCAAAGATGGTGAATAAAAGTCAACAAAACCCAAAACTCTAGCCCATGTCCTTTTATAACAGCCACAAGGGCCAAACTTGCACTTTTCGAAAGTCATTTATAACTCGAAAAGGAGAGAAAGATCACAAGGACCATTTTAAGTTTCAATTCATATAACATAATTGTAGTGATACTAGTGAAGTACTTTGTTTTGAGACGTTTATTACGCATGTTATGTAATTTTATTCCGCTAAATCGTGAATGTGACGATTGAAACTTGACTTTTTTGTGTTTTACTTTTACTTTGGTATTTGAATTTTGAACTTTGACATTTTCAAGAGGATATTATATAAATTTATATTTGATGATGAGTAGAAATAAAAATAGTTTGACTCATTTATCCGTTGCTTACAGAACATGATAAATTGGTAGGATCTTACGATTTCGATCCGATCTTACGATCTCGATCTTGCAAAGACAAAAACGATCCCAGATGGGATCGCGATCTTGACAGCCTTGCTAATTTGAGTAAAGCATCTTAAAGTAATATAATTTGCAAAGTAATATAATTTAGACCTATAAAAAGGCCCATTTCCCTGTGCACCCAGGAATATATGTTTTTTTAAGTAATTAAAGTCTAGCTAAATTTCGTAATTTTTCTTAAATGTAATTTTCCTTAAAAGTTTTGTAATCTCCTTTCCAAGTAATGTAATCAGTAACTTTTATTAATGAAATTTAGTTTAAATCATTCATAAGCTCTCTTTTCTTGTTATTCAAAAGCTGTCTAAATAAGCCAAAATGTCTCAATAAGCTAATAAGCTCCTTTTAAGCTCTTTCAGTCTATAAGCTGAAATAGAGCTTATTGAATTCAGAATTAATCTTCTCCTAAACCTAAATCAGTTTAAAATCTATCATAGATCTTTTGATATGAGACTTTTTGGAAGGGTATCTAAATTGGAGAGATCCTAAGGCATTACCTAGCTTAACTAATAAGTTAGTGAGCTTGTAGCTGCCTTATTGTCCTCCTTGTTAGCTAGAGGAGTTTTTGTAAGTCTCACTACATTTCCTTTATTATAGCATTAAAATAATGATATCATTGCTTTCTATATTTAGATCCGCTTATTCGCTTATTCTCTTTGCTTATTAATGCTTATTTGAGTTTTATCTAGCTAAATCATCTTAGTTGTTTATCTGTTTTCAATTTTCTTAGTTTAAATCATAGATTTTCATATTATTGTCTTAAAAACCTCTAAAAAACCAAAAATATATTAAGTAAGCTAAGTCTTAGATTATTGCTTATTTAGTTGTTAAATCATGCTTATTAAAGTAGTTTTAATCTGTTAATTGTCTGGTATTAAGCACTTGTTTACTAGATTTCAAAGTAGTAGCTTAATCATAAATGTCTTAGTCGTAAAGTTGTGTTTGGTTTAAGCTAGTCTGCCATCTAAAAGTCAAATGCAGTTTGTGATTTCTTTTTGGATAGTTTGATTGTCATAATTGTCAAGGTTTTGAGTAGATTTGAGGTTTTAGTTTAAGCTATTAATGATTTTATGGCTTAATAAGCTCGCCTGTGCACCAGGGGATTTTTCCCTTTGATTTTACTTGTGAAATTCTGATCTAAGCCCTCCAAGGCTTAGATCTTGCTTGGACTTTGTTTAAACACTCTATTTGAGTGAGTTTTAGTGCAGTGTTTTTCCCCTTTAGGAACCAGTATTCATCGTTTCTCTGTCAGCACTTGTGCAAAAGTGCACCAGTACTAACAATAAGTTAGTACTAACAATAAGTTAGTACTGCCACCAGTATTAACCAAAAAGTTAGTACTGCTAGTTTAGATTTTAGCTAGGAACTCATAGTTTTTAGGTTTTTAAATTCAAATAGGGTTAAGTTTAGTAATAGCTTATTATAAATTTAGTTTCAGTTTACACTTTGCTGTCACTAGTTAATACTGCCACCAGTACTAACTAAAAAGTTAGTACTGGTACCTTTGGCTTAATTTTTAGCTAAGTAAAAGTAAAATTTAGTTTTTTTAAATTCAAGATAGAAGTAATCTAGATATAGCTTAATATGATTTAGGATTTAGTTTTTAATTTACTGCTTATTTTCTTAGCTTATTTCAGCTGTTTAAAAAAAAGGAACTTTGCATCAGCAGTACTAAGTTAGTTAGTACTGCTGATATTCAAATCCCAATTTAAGCCAGTAATTGTAGGATTGATTAGCTTATCTTTTAGCATTTTAAAGTCTAGTTATAGCTTAATATAGAATAAGTCTTAAATTACATTTTCTAGCTTATTTTCCTAGCTTATTTTTGCTGTCAAAAAGTTAAAAAGCCAAAAACAGTACTTAGAAACTTTCGGATTTAAATTTGTTAATTTAGCTTATGGGTCTAGATTTTATAGCTTAATTAGATAGATTATAAGTAGTTTAATAAGTCCTTAAAGTTTTAGATCTAGTTTTAGCTTTTTTAAGCGTTTAAGCTCATTTGGATTTGTGTTATCTTGTTTATATTCCTTGAGTTCTTATTCATCTCTATTTTATTTGTTTAAAAGAACTTCTAGCTTAATTTTCCTTGCATTTTATAGTATAGAAGCACATCATAAGCTTCTAGTCGATCTCGAGTACACCCTTGATCACAAAACTCTGCGTTGGTGATAGCCAATCTCAAGTCGATCTTCGAGTACACCTGATCCTTGCATCTGATCAAAAAGTCTTTGATTCTCGAAGTGGGAATCGATTCATTACGGTAAGCTTCTTAAGTATACGGTATCGATACCACATCCGAAAAGAGCCGTCTTTCTTTTTTGACAGACAAAACCGGAAGCCTCCCAGGTTGATAACTTGGTCTATAAATCCTTTGTCAGCAAGTTCTTTATTCGTTGCGTAGGACAAATCTTCCATATCCCGATGTGCTAATCTATACGAGGCTCCAGCTACTGTGCAGCACCTGGGACTAATCGATTTGGAATTCAACATTCGTACGTTGGTAAACAAGGTAAGTCTACAGGAAAGACTTATGGTAATTTCCCGTCAGTCGGCACGTCTTCGAGTCTTCTCCTTCGACTTGTCTTTGTTTTCTTTCAACGTAACCTGCGCCAGAAATAGTTGACAACCTTCTCCATATACTTCTGGGCCTATACAACATGAATAATTCACAATGTTGTTTCTTCTCCTTGTCACTTTTGTCTCCTTGAACGATCAGAATTTCTTTTCCGTAAGGAATATGTACTATCTTCTCGTCACAGACAATCACTGCATGATTCTTTGCTAACCAATCCATGCCGATGATAACGTCGAAACTACCCAAATCTATTGCATCAGTTCGATAGTAATCGATGTCCTAACAATCCTAATGTACAGCCTCTAAGCACAGTGTTGGTTTCTGAAGTGCTACGACAGCATAGCTCGACACGTAACTAAACGTCTAAGGCAAGATGGAAAGATTATCTAGCAATTGCACTAAAAGTATTTGATACGAAAATTACTATCGGCACCCTAAAAAAAAAAAAAGAAAAAAAAAAAAAAAAAAAATAAAAAAAAAAAGAAATAAAAAAAAAAAAAAAAAAAAAAAAAAAAAAAAAAAAAAAAAAAAAAATATAAAAAAAAAAAAAAAAAAAAAAAAAAAGAATCAAATAACATATAAGCATGATGATCGTTGAGAAGGAACGTACCCGTGATAGTGTTGGAACCCGGGTTAGCGTCACCTCCTCCTAGGACATATGCTTTGCCTCTTGCATCAGGAACTCTTGCTTTGTTCCCACGGTTTTGGTTCTTGACTTTGGGACAATCCTTCTGGTAATGTCCTTGTGCTCCACATTCAAAACACGTAACAACCCTCTGATTCGGCCCTGGATTCCCTTAAGTAGTTGTGGCAATTACAGCCCTGCAATCTCTTGTCATGTGCCCAACTTTCTTACAGTTGTTACACTTTATAGTACACTGTCCCTCGTGGTGTATCTTACACCTATTGCAGAAAGGAAGTGTTCCTTCATAACCATTCTTCTCATTGTTACCAGCCATATAGGCTCTAGCAACATTCTGACCTCTAGTATTCTGTCGTTTGTGGGGTGGTTGTTGCCCACGGTTGTTTCTATAGTTGTTGTTCAATCTCCTCTTGTTCTCTGCGTTCCTTACAGCATAGCCCTTTAACTTTTGATCCATCAAGTTGTTGGCAATTCGAACAGCATCTTGTAGCCTTGTGAGTTCTGCAGCAATCACATTTCCTTGGATATTATCGGGAAGACCTCTAATAAATTTCTTCATCCGATCCTCCTCCTCGGGAGCCGCGGGGGGGGCGGGGGGGGGGGGGGGGGGGGGGGGGGGGGGGGGGGGGGGGGGGGGGGGAACCCGGGGGGGGGGGGGGGGGGGCACATTTAGTACTCAATCATGGATAAGTTCTTGAACCTAAGTGTAAGTACCATGTCTTTGTTCTTCACGACAAATTCCACAACTCGTTCCATCTTTGATCTTATTTCTCGGTGCAGTACACTTGTATTCATCACTTCAACAGCTCTCCTCCATGATAAAGCGTATGCAGCAACAGTTTCGATGATTCTCATGTGAGAATTCCACCCAGTTAATGCATTTTCGAGAAAGTACATGTATCATACATTACCTTATTCTCCCAGACAGATGAGATAGTGAACACACAGTTTCCTATCTTCACTCCCATCTTTCAAACCAACCACACCTTCTGTTCTTTAAAATTTAGTTGGTTTGACATTTCATGAAATCTTGTAAGTAACATTCACTGCATCAAGGGGGGCCCCTATCGTCTTTCCATTCACATTTCGGTTCCTTAAACCTTCACCGTTGTCAGCCTCCATTGCTTCCATTTCCATTACCAAAAATCTCCCTCCTCCATTGTCATTCCTAAACATACCGATTTAAGATCTTTCGGTTAACCCGACGAGCCCTAGAGCTGCGTCCACCCTTGGTTTGAACATTTCTTCAACTGCGCAGAGGTCATACCAAACGGTTTGTTTAGTATTTGTTCTACATCAACAAGACCAACCATGTGAGATTTTGAACGAATACACGATTATTAGATTAACGATAATTTAATACATGTTATATGAAATAAAAATAATTACAACACGAGTTATTAAACTAATAAATAACACAGCGCTCTATCGGATAAAATAAGCGAGAGAATCAAAAACTTTTCATTAGAATAAAAGCATAATTCTTTACCACCAAAATCCAAAATATGTACATATCCACAATTATTTCTACTGCTAACAACTAGACCTAACCATCAGTCGACGTTCCTACATGATCATGGTACAACTAGTCTAAGGGCGAAAACCCAAACGTCTCTCAACATATGACTCCAACCTCCTAAGTCTCTCCCGAGTATCATCGCGATCCCTACGAACCTGACGAAACTCCTCCTGTGAAAGAGACATGTGAAGACGAAGACTGTTCACACGATCCCTCTCGATATCCAACATAGCACGAACCTTGAGGTTCTCCAACCTCAAGCTGTCAATCCTCTCGATCATACTAACTCTCTGTCCCCTAGCTATCAGCTGATCGGCCTCCAACCGTCTCTGAACAGTCTCAATCTCGACAATCCTATCAATACGAACCTCAGACATGTGATGGTAAAAGTCACGCACAACATCATTCAAGTCAATCGGCATATCCTCGAATGACCTAACAATGTCATCCCTAGTGCCAGACGAATTAGAAGAATCCTCTCTAGCTGGCTCTACAATCTCCTCCTCAACTATCGGTGCCGACATCGGGTCGATACCTACCTCAACCGTGTCTCCAGCACTGGTGTCAGCCTCATACTCCTCGGTGTCATCCCTGACATCCCTAGGGTCAATCTCAACATGATCTCTAACATCATCCCCATCACCAATACCCAACTCCATATCAACCTCAGTCTCTATAGGATCAATCTCGGTATCCTCCTCTATGCTAGCCTCAGACGAATATGAATCTCTGAACCTCTTACGAGGTGGTAAGAGATCAGCACGGGTAGGAGCTAATGATCCCATAACTGTGTAGATCGGTACAGAATAAAAAAAAAAAAAACAACAAGGATCAACATCTCTGCGAGATGGTCTTAGCAAAATAATGAAGATGAATGTAGTGACTCTCTGAATGAATCTTCCTGATGATGATTTCTGAAGTAGTCGGTGGATACAAAGATAGATAATGGAGCATTCAACCACAATGAAATGCCTCACTACGTCGTAGTGCTCTCCTCGGAGGGTAACACAATGTAGGTGGTACATCTCTAGTCAAAGATCCAAAATGAGCCTGATCTGGTGCATTCAAACCTGAAGAATGAACTGGCAAAGAATCCGAAGATGAACTAGAAGAAGATGGGCGGTGGTCTGAAGAACTAGGTGATATATACCTCCATGCAAGTCTACGAGCTGGTAAAGGTCCAACACTCTTCCTCGCAGTCAACAACTTACGCGGCCCATTAAGATAGGTGCGGTAAGGTCGACCAAAAGGAATAGCCTCCCCAGGTCGGATAAGAATCGCTGACCGTCGACGAATCCAGGGTAGGGCAATAACAGGAGCAATAGGAAACTCGGATGATGATGAGGATGGACCGAGCGTTACCCTGCTCCTCCAACAGCAACGTTAGCACATAAGGTCCTAGCCTGTGGTCATCATAAGATCAGGAGCCTCAGAAGAATCGATGCATAAGAATGTGAAATAGCAGTAGGGGAAATATCTCTGGTGAAGGATATCTCATCTGGTGAATTAGAAATCGGAACTCGAAAAGGGAACCAAGCCCACACAACAGTGGTGAACGTCAAGAGTCGTCTCACACGGAGCGGGAAGATGAAATAACAGGAGCATAGTAGAAGTCACCTAGAGCAACCATAGAAGTATAAGGAATAACATAGGAATATCACCAAAAAGAATAACCCAGAGGTGCCCGCCGGTGATCCCACACTCTCATCCGAGGAATCAGAAGAAATAGCAAAGCTGAAGCGCCATGATCTGCACTAAGCAAAAGTTTATATAAAATCTCCCTTATATGAAACCATTAGGGCATAAAGAAACATGAAATGAATGGCAATTAAATAATGGGGAAAATATTTTAATAGTCTCAAGTATATATAGAAATCTATATATAAGATATATATAGTAAATATATATAATGATAAATCATATATATATATATATATATATATATATATATATATATATATATATATATTATATATATAGCAGGATAGACAACACGTAAGCACATATAGAGTCACATAGGATCACATACATGTTATCGACCATACCTAGTATAACCCCTAAAAAACCACCCCCCCCGAGTTCCTATAAAGTTCATATGGTTCTTGACACACCCCCAGACGGGGCCTGGACGGAATACGTGTCCGAGGGCGTGACGTCATAACAATCCGAACACAAAGCAATAAAGAACGACCACTAATCATGGACGTTTGAAAAATAGTTGTACTCGTTGCATAAAGAAAATTAATTTAAGTTTTACAACCGGTCATAAGAGAGTTAAATGTAGCGGAAGCATAATAAAGTTTGACAATGACAACGAGTATATAAATAGATAAGTCTTGAAATTGGTGAAGTCACATAGCACATAAACTCCATTTAGCATTAAGAATCAAACCAAGCTAAACACCTAAGAAAACATGTTTAAAACGTCAACATAATGTTGGTGAATTCATAGGTTTAAGTTAGTACAAGAGTGGACCACAAGATTTCAAAACACATGCGACTACTATAACAAATACATCATCACATAAAAAGTATTTACTGTTACGCTAAGCTCATGACACCGATGCTAATAACAACAGGGCATATCATATCATGCCACATAGCATTCTTGCCCTTAACCGGTGTCCCAAACCAAAGACCACCACAACGCACAATCGACATGATATATATCTGTTTGTTCGCAGCTAATTTAGAACCAAACCAGATAGGGGTAATTAGTCCCAATAGATCTATTTACGCATTCGCGCTCACTTAACCAATCCAATTGGCCATAGGTGACTAACGGTTCATGATAGTTCGGGCAATAGTGGTTTGTAAGCAAACTTAGGCAACACATAAACATGTAAAACTCACGTTAAGAACTTGTGTCCAATTTTAAAAGCAAACAATGTTTCTCACCCCAAAGTATAAAGCATTTGAAAATAGGTAAAACGTGGGGCTATGAACTCACCTTAAGCAAGTGGTGAATCGATAATCAACGAGGAAGAAATAAAGCCGAAAGGTCCTACACGCGACCTAAATAACGAAAGATAACCGAAACTTGTACGACACGCTTTCAAGAGAAAAGACATCCATATGTGTTTGTGCTTTAGTTTGTTTAATAAAGTATGACTAAATAAAATTATAGAGTTTTTCGTCAAGTCTTGGCGTTTATCCAAAAATTACTACTTTTAGAAAGTTTCTATTTTAGGAAAGTTTTTAGTTTCAAGACGTTAATACCGTCCCCTATATTTGTTAAGTTTCCATATTTTCAAAATGCGCTAACTATCCATAATCGCTAAACTTCCAAGTCCGATCCGCTAATGTTTTACCAAACTTACTATTTTTAGTAACTTTATCGCTTTTCCTAAAATATGTTAATGACGTCTTCAAATGATGCTAATCTATATATATGTGTTACTATATGTTTCGCTAGAGTTTAGAAAGTCCAAAAATGTCCGAATGCGTCCGAAAACCCTTTTTACTATTCACATCAGCACACTATTCATTTGGTTTTGCCGAAAAATGTTTCAAGTTTCATTTGGCTATAACTTGGCCGTTTTAAGTCCGATTTTAAAGTGCGATATGTGAAAAACTATCTATTCGAAACAAGCTCTTCAAAAACAACTTTTACGCCTAATGAAGACATTTTTAGGTCGCTTAAAACCTCAAAACTAATTTGGATTAGCAACATGTCTTTTCATAAATACTCTCAAAAATCCATCCAAACGCCACAATAGTGCTTATTCTAGCCTAATCCCGATCACTACCAAACCAACCAACAAAACCACACTTAATCTAACCTAATCCCTTCATTTCTATTGTTGCAACACACTTTTCAACTCATCTCACCATAACTTATAAAACAACAAACATAATACTTCCATTTTTATAAAAGTTGTCAAGTTACTTTTATCATTTCTTTTTAAAAAGTAACACAAACACATGGATTCTTAAACTTGAACAATATTCATAAGAATAAAAGAAATGAAACAAGAGATGACCAAGAAATACTTACAAGAATGAAGAAACAAGTAGAGAATCACAAGATCTATACCCAAGATGACTAGATCTATAAAACCCACTTATAAAATTAGAAACCCTAATTTTATAATCTTGAGAAAACCTTGAAAATCAACCAACCAATACTTGGATCTACCTTAGAAACCCTTGGAAATGAACTTAGAACACTTGGATCTTGAAAAGAATCAAAGAAAATGGGAACCCTATAAAGGGTTGTTGGGCCGTGAGCTTCAAGAGGAGAGGGAGAGAAGAGATAAATTTTGAAGAGGCAAGAAATGATATGAGAACCCTAAGTTATGATTTAGTGTGATATATATAGGACCAAGCACTTGAGGTTTAAGGTTTTATGTGGCCACATGGGACACAACCACACCAAGGGTGTGTGTGGTCTTGGGTTCGGCCGAAACTAGCCATAAGGACCAAGTGGGTTCAGTTTTGAGTCATGGTTCAAGTCAACTTTGGCTCCAAGTTTAGCTCTTGGCTTGGTCTTGGCTCACCAATAATGGTCCAAGTGTGTAAGAAATGACATGCATGCAAGTCACTAGACAACAAAGTTGTCATTTTCCTTCACATGCATGGTAAGTTTTCAAATTTTTAGTTAGTGGAGCATAGAAGATTTAATTTCAAGTCCAAGCTTGTTTTGATTGGGTTTTAGGCGTCCATATATAACAAGAGAGGAGGGGGAACGAAATTTTTAACTTTATAATACGAGATGGATGATAACTAAAGTTTACACGAAAAGATTTTGGGTTTCAGCGGTTTCGTTTGGTCAAAAACGCGAAAAACGCAATTTAAAAGATAAAACCCTAAAATTAATATCGGAAGTGATTAAAAATCACGAAACACTTAGAAAAGTTAAAATATCTCATATAAGGCCTAAATTTATTAATAACCGGTGCCGGGACTCGCCCGATGACGTTTTTCAGATTTACGCGGTTTAACTTCCCGGTAAACTTTCAGATTCAAACGTAACGTGTAGAAGTCAAAGATAATAATCGGAAAAGTTTAAAAATATTGACATGAAATTTAAGGGGTGTGACATCCTTTCCCCGTGAAAAGAGCTTTGTCCTCAAAGCTCAGGACGTAGCTTGAGATGCGGATTCAGGGTTAGTGAAAAGATGAGGGTACTTTTTCTGCATTTGGTCTTCGCGCTCCCAAGTATACTCGGGACCTCTTCTTGAATTCCAACGGACCTTCACGATTGGAATGCGACTTTGCTTCAAACGTTTAACTTCGCGGTCCATAATTTCAATCGGTTCTTCAATGAAATTGAGCTTGTCGTCGACGTGGATTTCGTCCAACGGAATAGCGAGCGGTTCGTCGGATAAGCACTTCTTAAGGTTTGAGACGTGAAAAGTACTATGAACACGGCTCAGTTTCTCGGGTAACTCAAGTCGATATGCAACCGTTCCAACTTTGGCGAGAATCTTAAAAGGTCCAATATAACGAGGGTTCAGCTTTCCCCGTTTGCCGAAACGTATCACTCCTTTCCAGGGCGATACTTTCAACATAACCTTATCCCCAACTTGAAACTCCAATGGCTTACGTCTCTTATCAGCGTAGCTCCTTTGTCGATCACGTGAAGCTTGTAGACGATGCTTGATTTGGATGATCTTCTCTGTTGTTTCACGAACAATTTCTGGGCCAGTAAGCTGAGCGTCTCCCACCTCAGCCCAACAGATAGGTGACCGACACTTGCGACCATACAACGCCTCAAAAGGTGCAGCTTTAATACTCGTATGATAGCTGTTGTTGTAGGAGAACTCTATCAATGGTAGATGTCTGTCCCATCCCTTTCCGAAGTCCATCACACACGCTCGTAGCATGTCTTCTAACGTTTGGATGGTCCTCTCACTTTGACCATCTGTTTGTGGGTGGTAAGCCGTACTCATATCCAATTGAGTACCTAGGGCTTCGTTCAACGATTTCCAGAAATGAGACGTAAACTTACTGTCTCGATCAGAAATAATCGAAACTGGCACTCCATGTCTCGAGACTACTTCCTTCAAGTATTGTCTCGTCAACTTCTCATTAAGTTAAAAATACTATACGCAGTTGAAAAAATCTGGAAAAAAATTCATGAAAGTAGTGGGTTGAACTAAGATAACCTAAGAAAAATAAGATGGGTTCAACACGCTTATTAATAAGCCTAGAAATTACTATTAAAGGCTAAAGCTAAAAGGGGGAAAAAAGGTAAATAAGTATTAAATTCTGCAATAGTAAAAACAGAGTGGTCCTAATGGGTTCTGCTGCTTGTTGTGAGTGTGTGTGTTAAGGCTTTGGGTATATAAAGGGAATGTCACATGTTCGTCCCTGTGGCTCTTCCTTTTTGTAACAAACTCGCATTTTATTAAAAAAACTTATAAAATTAAGCAAAAAAAAACAAAACAACCGCAACTTGTTAAAAAGCAACTTTTTTCAAATCTTAGAAATAAGTTGAGAATTAGCAAAAATAAGCTGGACAAATTGGTTTTATACACTACAGTATAAGGCCTTTAATGTTGTTTTACTTTTTTTAAGAACAAATAAGCAACCAAAGAGACAAATAAGCTAAAACATATAAAGCCTTAACCCTAATAAGCACTGGTGAACAAAATTAAGCCAACAAAATAAACAGAAAAGCACTAAAAAAACTTAAAAACAAGTAACCACAATGACAGATACTAAACTAATTTTACTTTTAAACTAAGACTTAAAAGCTAATAAGCAATTAGAAATGACAAATAAGCTAGAAAAGATGATAACCTAGACTAATAAGCAGTTGTGAACAAAAATAAGCAAAGATAATCAGTTGAAAAGCTTAAAGAGCGAAATTATCGAAATAGTTCTAAACATCGTTAGCCAAACTGCACATGAGGACACTTTCTGCTTATTGTGAAAGCTAGTAAAGTGGTTCCTTTATGGCTTAGCTGGATATAGGCATTCAAGCTTATCCTATAAGCTACAATAATCATTAAAGAAAAATAAGTATGAAATTCAGATAAGCCATGAAAAAAGCTTATGAAAAAGGCTGATTTCAAAATGCACTATTTTTTGTTTTTCTTTAAAAGATAAATTGGCTTTTGCAGCCCTATAAATAAGCTAGTATAAGCTGACTAAAATGCAAAATAAGCTTAAACAGATAAAATCTATACTACAAACTACTTATGCTATGAAAATCAGACTCTAAAACAATCCATAAGCTTAATTATAATTGGATTAAAATTTGGAGACTTTTTAAAAACTAAAAAAATATGCACTATGACTGATTTTGTAAAAAACTGTGTCACTTGTCAAACTAATGAACCCAACTCAAAGACAAATATTGCCAGGCATTTTTAGACTAATATGGAACATGTTTTAAACCTCAAACATACCCTCAAAACTACAAATCATATGTTATGCATTTAGGAATTCATATAAAAAATCACAGTTTGCTCAAATACTTAGAAAAACTTGAAAACCTTTGAAAACTTGAATTAAAACAACAAAAACATGATTAAACACTTAGATATGATGATTTGAAATTGGATTTGCAAACTTTGAATGACCAAAACATTATTTTAGACAAAATCAGTAGTTAACCCAAACACCCCTTTATATTCTTAAAACAAATTTTTAAGCTAAAAACAGGAATAAGCTTGAATAAAAACTAAATAAAATAAGCGTAATAAGGACCAACATAATACGATTATAGAACACACAAAGATAGCAATTAAAAATAAGCAACTAAGAATGAGCAGTTTAAAAGCAATTTAAGGCAGTTTCAAAGAAAAGACATTAACAATGAACATTTAAACAATAAAAAAGCATAAATAATATTAATAAGCACAAACAAGCAGTAAAAGACAGTAAATAAAGCAGTAATAAGCAATCGGAAACAGTAAAATCTAGCTAAAATCAAAATAGAAAATGGGAACTTACAAATTCCCTGGCTTAAACAGGGATAAAAGGGCTCACAAGAGCTTATCTACAAAAGCTCCAGCTTATCTTATGATAAGCTGGTAAGTCCATAAGCCCCTCCTTGTCTGGCTTATCATCCACAAGTCAAGCAATGGTAATTTTGAGTAATTTTCTAAGAACCGGTGAAAGTGTCTTTAAAAATAAACAGGACTTAAGAGAGCTTATAAATAACTTATTTAGATGACTTTAAACACACACATTAAGCATTAAAAGTATTAAGCAAAAAACAGAATTGGTGGAATTATAAAAAACTTAAATTTCATTAAAAACTTAAAAGTTACAATGCTTGAAATTTAAAGTACAATAAGTAAAAACAAATAAGCTGAAAATAAGTTTTAAAAACAATATTACACTACTCCTACTCTAAATTACACTAGATAAATTTTACAAATGAAAACCTAAACTATTTATAGAAAATGCCAAGACTGTAGGGGTCTTCAATTGTGTTTGTGGTGTGAGAGGAAACCAAAACCTCATCTTGGCCCTTCAATTATCTTGTTCACCAAGCCTTGTGATCACAGCCATCCAATTCTTGTCCTTGCCCTTTGTCGAATGGGAGAGTAGAGGATCTTCAAGGTGGAAATGGCAGTTTGTGAAGTGGGGTAGAGGAGGGGGAGTGTGAATTTTATTTGTCGTGTTGCAGGGTTAAATGACAGGGACAGATGAATAGTGGTGGGGTTGATTGGCGGGAAAGGTTTGGGGTGATGGTTGTTTAATTTTTAAGGGAAAAAGGACTAACAATGTTAGGGTAATAGGGTTATAGGGACTAATGCTGTAAGTGTTAGGGACTAGTAGTGTTAGTCCCTAAGGACTAACGATGCAAAGTTTTTAGGGAAGTATGGTTAAGTAGTAATGGGCTGGTGGTGTGGGCCGGTTTAGGCCAGATTTATTTAAAAAAAAAATAGATTTTAGACTATGGGCTTTTTTTTAAACATAAGGCTTATAAATAATGCTTTTATGGACTGGCCCGTCCCATTAGATGGGTACGGTTTGGCCCATTAAGTATTTCTTCGGTTTCGGCTTCGTCTTTGACTTTGACTTTTGTTGACTTTAACTTTGACCTTTTATGCTCTTTCCATTCCCGTGCTCGGTTTTGTCGTTTTTGGCTTTGTTTTTGTCCTTATGTTAATATCCGATACCTGCACAGTATATATAGCAAAACACACAAATACAATGTATTTTTGGTATATTTTGGTCATTTTAGGCACGTTTTTATAGGCAAAAGTTATGTGTAATTAAGCACATACCAAAATCCCCCATACTAAACTATTGCCGTGTCCTCATGCAATGCTATAAGTAAACACTTAAGAAAACTAAGAATCTCAATCCACCTCGACTAATTACCTCGAAAAAGTAGCTAAGTGTTCATCAAGAGGAATTAAAGAAACACTAGTTTTGAAAATCCCCGTTTTGACCATTTATAAAACTACACTTATTACCACGCATATTTTTGTATTTTTCCTTTTTCTTATTTTTTTACTTTTCTTATTAAGCAACTAACTAGAACGTTTGACTTTCGTTATTCTTATAACTTTAGGGTCACGGAATAAGATGCATTTTAATCCTAAAATGCCCAAAAGGATAAATTCATCGTCCCTGATTTTTCACTTATCCCAAACCAAGCTTAAAAACGAAATCACCGTTAAATACAAGCTAAGATGCTAACACTACTCATACTTGTACCTTGTGAAACTTTTCGCTCCCGACAATTATTATATCTTAGGTGAATGTGCTTATTTCGAATTTCAACCATAGATCAAACGTTTTGCAAAATTTCTATGCTTCACGTTCCACCCAAAAGTAATGAGTTTGAAGGCGAGATCATCCCATGTAGCGACTTTCGTCTCGGCACATCCCAACCTTGCGGCTAAGTGACCAGGCTTTTGACACCCCACAGAGACTAGTATCGGGACTCACGGACCTTCGGTTTCAAAACCCTTGGATTTCCCGTATATACATAAAATCACAACTTAAAACGAAATAGTCTTAGTTCAAAAGCATATTTAAATTTAAGAAAAAGAGATTTTCCCTATATTTATTAAATCACATTTATTACACTTAATATAATTACACATCCTTTAAACTAAGGAAATCCTCGACCTTTTAGAAGGCTGCAACATCGGTTGTGAGCCGGCAAGATGCAGCAAACTTTTATCAGCCCACAGTTTTTATTATTATTGTTACCTCATTTTTTTAACACTTTATATTACCATGATATAGAGAAAAAAAATTAGAAAATTTAAGTATAAATTTGAACTAAAATTATTGATATCGATCATACTTCAAAAATTGTTGATTTAAGTTTAATTTTTGAAGAGAGCACGTATTATTAGTCCGGTTTGAAGCTTATGGGAGAGAAAAGCCACAAATTACACTTATGAGCTCTTAAGATTTCCCACTAATCCTTGTTTAGCATCTAACTCATAATTAACTCTATCATTTCTTGTTCTTGGCAAATTTTAAATCTTTAATAAAAAGATCCGCGAATCCTTAGTCTAAAAGTTAAGGAACAAGCTAGAACTCAACACGCTCGATCGAGTCAAAATTTATTCTTATTCTACCCTGCAAAGTCAACATTGTGACAAAACACTTATTTTATTTTTGAAAAATTTTAATTTTTTCATTTTTTGTATTTTAGTGGTAAAAACGGGATTACGTGAAAAACAACGGCTGCAGGCACAATCAAATCGATAGATCCCCCCCCCCATACTAGAACTGAACATTGTCCTCAATGTTTTAAGAAGGGTCTCTACGTAAATCTAGGGCCGTTTAATAAGTCTGCTTAAAGATAAACGTTAGTCGATAAGATTTGGATATTGGATTCTCATAATGAAGCTAAGGATTTAAAGCTCGAGTGAACAAAGGACAAAACCATGAGCACGAGAGGCTTTAAAAATCTAGGACAATCCTGGATAATCATCACAAAAACACAAGGCACGGAAAATGGAAGAGGCGAACCTCCTGATAACACACTTATTCATTACTACTATATAATATAAAGATAAGTATGGGTTGCCACCCACGAAGCGCTTATTTTTGTTAACCGAGTCTTGAGCCTAACTCGATCCCCTATACTTGAGATGGTCAAGGAGGATAGAAATGGAGAAACGGAACATCCAAGAGAGGAATGTTCTCTCCATGAATCAACATCGGGCTTTTATGATGAAAAAGCTTAGAAGCTTAAAATCCCCGATGTGATGAAGAAGGATGAGATTTCTAAACTCAGATGATGATGATAGACGTGCTGTTACCCTGCTCCTCCAATGAGCAACGGTAGCAACATAAGGGTCCTGCGAATTATGGTTCATCAAGAAGAATCAGGACCCGTCAGAAAACGGTGCATGAAAGATGTGAAATAGTAGTTGCGGGTAAAGTGTACTCTAGCAAAGAACCATCTCATCTTAATCAGAATCGGATCCAATAGTGAATCAAGCTACACAATCTAGTTGGGTGATGCGACAAGTAGTCTCTCAACCACATAGCTGCATAATGAAAAATACATGAGCAATAGTAGAAGTCTCTAGAGCACCCACAGAAGTAGAAGGAATAACTGTAGGAATATCACCAAAAAGAATAACCCGAGAAGGCGGGGATCCCACACTCTCATCCGAAGAATCAGAAGAAATAGCAATAGATGAAGCTGCCATGATCTGCACAAGAAAAAGTTTATATAAATCTCCTTTATATGAAACCATACAAGGAATAAAGACATGATGAAATGAATTGCAAGGTAAATATGGTAATATATGATAGCCTCAAGTATATATAGAAATCTTATATATATGTAGCAAGGATAGACAACACGTAAGCACAGATAGATGCACATAGGATCACATACTCTTTATAGACCAGACCTAGTATAACTACCTGGTTCTCTATAACCGTGGCTCTGATTACCAATCTGTCACACCCCCAGACGGGGCTTGGACGGAAAAACATGTCCGAAGGCATGACGTTGTAACAATCCGAACACAAAGCAATAAAGTTGTACTCGTTGCATAAAGAAAATTAATTAAGTTTTACAACCAGTCATAAGAGAGTTAAATGTAGCGGAAGCATAATAAAGTTTGACAATGACAACAAGTATATAAATAGATAAGTCTTGAAATTGGCGAAGTCACATAGCACATAGACTCCATTTAGCATCAAGAATTAAGCCAAGCTAAGCACCTAAGAAAACATGTTTAAAACGTCAATTAATGTTGGTGAATTCATAGGTTTAAGTTAGTACAAGAGTGGACCACAAGATTTCAAAACACATGAGAGTACTATAACAGATACAACATCACATAAAAAGTATTTACTGTTACGCTAAGCTCATGACACCGATGCTAATAAAACAGGGCATATCATATCATGCCACATAGTATTCCTGCCCTTAACTGGTGTCCCAAACCAAAGACCACCACAACGCACATCGACATGACATATATCCGTTTGTTCTTCGTTAAGTGGAACCAAAGCAGATATGGATAATTAGTCCGAATAGATCTATTTACGCATTCGCGCTCACTTAACCAAACCAATTTGGCCATAGGTGACTAACGGTTCATGATAGTTCGGGCAATAGTGGTTTGCAACAAAACTTAGGCAACACATAAACATGTAAAACTCACGTTAAGAACTTGTGTTCAGTTTTAAAAGCAAACAATGTTTCTCACCCCAAAGTATAAAGTTATTGAAAATAGGTAAAATGTGGGGCTATGAACTCACCTTAAGCAAGTGGTGAGTCGATAATCAACGAGGAAGAAATAAAGTCGAAAGGTCCTACACGCGACCTAAATAAATGACGCGTCTTAGGAAAACGAAAGATAACCGAAACTTGTACGACACGCTTTCAAGAGAAAAGACATCCATATGTGTTTGTGCTTTAGTTTGTTTAATAAAGTATGACTAAATGAAATTATAAAGTTTTTCATTAAGTCTTGACGTTTATGCAAAAATTACAACTTTTAGAAAGTTTCTATCTAAGGAAAGTTTTTAGTTTCAAAACGTTAATACCGTCCCATATATTTGTTAAGTTTCCATATTTTCAAAATGCGCTAACTAACCATAATCACTTAACTTCCAAGTCTGATCCGCTAAGTTTTACCAAACTTACTATTTTTAGTAACTTTATCGCTTTTCCTAAAATACGTTAGTGATGTCTTTAAATAATGCTAATCTATATATATATATATATGTGTTACTATATGTTTCGCTAGAGTTTAGAAAGTCCAAAAATGTCTGAAAGTGTCCGAATACCCATTTTACTATTCACATCAGCACACTATTCATTGGGTTTTGCCGAAAAATGGTTCAAGTTTCATTTGGCTATAACTTGGTCGTTTTAAGTTCGATTTTAATGTGCGATATGTGAAAAACTATCTATTCGAAACAAGCTCTTCAAAAACTACTTTTACGCCTAATGAAGACATTTTTAGGTTATTAAAAGTCCCGTTTTTAAAGTGTGCTATGTGAAAAACTATCTAATTCGAATTATTAAGCTCTTCAAAAACTAATTTTTCGCATTAAATAAAAACATTTTTAAGTCGCTCAAAACCACAAAACTAATTCGGGAACAACAAGGTTTGTTTTTACGAAATTCGACAAATCAACCCAACCGATTATTAGTGCATATCTAGCCCTAATCTTTATTTACCAATAACGACCAACATAACTTAAACCTTATCCACCCTAATCTCTCTTTGTTACAACTTCTCATCAACTCTCGATTCACCAAGACATAATATCAAGACATAAACATAAAGTGTGGTAACAATGTTTACCTTCATTTATAAAAGTTGACAAAATATTAACTTTATTTCTCTTTTGTAAATATTAACACAAAACAACTATGGATCCTTTAATAATAAATATATATCTTAGAAATTGTGGATGAAACCATAGAAGGATCATGATATAACTTACAAATCAAGACGAAATGTAGAAATATTTACTAGATACTATACCCAAGAATTATAGATCTTCAAAAACCCCAAAAGGATCTTGCTATCACTAATTTGGGGGGGGGGGAAATCTTGAAAGTCTTTGATTTAATTGCTTCACAACACCCTTAGATATATACTAGGAATTGAACCTTTGAACACTTGGATTTGCTAGAATTAAAAGTTTTGGATGTGTTTGTGTGTTTTTGAGGTGGTGCTGTGGTAGCAAAGGTGAGGGAGAGCGGAGAGGAGAGCTCGTGAAAATTGTGTGGCTAGTAGAGTTTGAGTTATACCCTAAGTTGGATACGTCGTTGTATTTATAGGATCAAGTTAGGGTTTTGAAGGGTTCAAGTGGTGCATAAGTGACCAACACACACCAAAGGTGTGTTTGGTCTTGGGTTCGGCCGAATATGGCTCACAAGGACCATGATGGTTCATTTTTGTTATCTTGGCTCACATTATGCATAACATCTTTTCTAGTTGGTCAAAATGGAGTCAATGGTGTAAGTAGCATGTGATGTGTAAGAGTCTTGCATGCATGCATGTTGCTAGGATACAAAAATGTCCCTTTCTTTCACTAGTATGGCAATATTTTCAAAATTTGTGTTAGTGGTTCAAGGATGATTTAATTTCAAGTACCAAGAGTGTTTTGGCTTAGCTTTAGACATCTTCATATGTATGGGAATGAGGGTGAACGAAATTTTTAAGCTTAGGGCACAAGATTATCGATAACTTGAGTTTACACGAAAAGATTTCAAGTTTCTGGGGTTCCGTTTGGTCAAAAACGCGAAAAACACAATTTAAGAGATAAAACCCTAAAATTAATAACGGAAGTGATTAAAAATCACGAAACATTCAGGAAAGTTAAAATAACACATATAATGCCTAAATTAATTTATAACCGATGCCGGAACGCGTCCGATGACGTTTCTCAGTTTTTACGCAGTTTAGTTCCTCGGTAAACTGTCAGATTTAAACGTAACGTATAAAATTTAAAGTAGATGACTGGAATGGGTCGGAATACTAACCGGGAATTTACGGGGTGTGACATCCTTTCCCCGTTAAAAGAGCTTTGTCCTCAAAGCTTAGGACGTAGCTTGAGATGCGGATACAGGGTTAGCGAACAGATGAGGGTACTTCTTCTGCATTTGGTCTTCGCGTTCCCAGGTATACTCGGGACCTCTTCTTGAATTCCAACGGACCTTCACGATTGGAATGCGACTTTGCTTCAAACGCTTGACTTCGCGGTCCATAATCTCAACCGGTTCTTCAATGAAATTGAGCTTTTCGTCAATGTGGATTTCGTCCAATGGAATCGCGAGCGGTTCATCGGATAAGCACTTCTTAAGGTTCGAGATGTGAAAGGTACTATGAACACGGCTTAGTTTCTCTGGTAATTCTAGTCGATATGCAACCGTTCCCACCTTGGCGAGAATTTTAAAAGGTCCAATATAACGAGGGTTCAGCTTTCCCCGTTTGCCGAAACGTATTACACCTTTCCAGGGCGATACTTTCAACATAACCTTATCCCCAACCTGAAACTCTAATGGCTTACGTCTCTTATCAGCGTAGCACTTTTGTCGATCACGTGAAGCTTGTAGACGATGCTTGATTTGGATAATCTTCTCTGTTGTCTCACGAATAATTTCTGGTCCAGTAAGCTGAGCGTCTCCCACCTCAGCCCAACAGACAGGTGACCGGCATTTGCGACCATACAACGCCTCAAAAGGTGCAGCCTTAATATTTGTATGATAGCTGTTTGTTAGCCTCAATTTATTGAGTCGAACAAGGAAGCTCGGTCACTCTACGATGGAGCTTCGGTCTTTAATTAGTTAATGTTGTAATTAAATATTATCGGGAATCGGGCTCGATAGATAATCTAATATTGTATATGTTTCGGGTTTAATCCCAAACAAAACCCGAGCCCGGGTCCTAGTTAAATATCCAGCGCGTCACATTAAAATGTGTAGGGGTATATATATATTTAGATATTTACTAAATATCTAAATATATATATATAGATATTTTATTTTACAAAATATCTAATCTTTTCATAAAATCTATTTTCTTTTCAATCTCATTTTCTCTCTCAACTCTCTCTACTCTCTCTCAATTTCGTCTCTCTCTCTTCTCTTTTCTTGTTTCGTGGTTCGGGTTATGAAGTGGAAGTATTAAAATCTCTTATCTTCTCTTTTCTAGTTTCTTTCTTTGATTCGTGGTTCGGGTTATGAAGTGAAAGTGTACATCGGGAACCAACAGATATTGTAAGAATTTAACCTTATCTGTTTCTAATTTTTTACCTAAATTCCACAAAATTATGAGTGTGTCGGTGATGTAGTAGACTTTAGAACATGGCTTGGTATATTACTCGAGACCACAGTGATGAGTACTATGGATTTAGATGGAGTAACTTATTTAAATTGGTCAAATTTTAGGATTACACCTAAATTGCCTTTACATAATGTTTATTAACAAACTACACTGGTTAGTTAACCCCCATATAAACCCTTTGTTTACTCTAACCAACTTGTTTATTTCATTACACCTTTACACCTTAACCTACCCTGTTAGATTAAGTTTATTTTACAGTTGCTAGTTGCTTTAAGTGTAAAGTTTGTATTTCCCGAGTCTTGTGTTAATTTTCTATCTTTGGTACGGTTGGAAGAAATTTGCACATCGCAAATGGGAATGTATAATATAGTCAAAGCTCATGTGATTTTACTACCATCATAATTAATGGTGAGTCTGAAGAATGAAGAACTATCGAAGGAATTATCCGAAATTATTATGATCGTGAAGATGGTGAAACTACGCCGAGATTGGAAGTATAGTTTAGCAAAAAAACAAAAAAATCGCAACAAAAAAAGAAAGGAATATATGGAGATAATCGTTCGCAAAGCAAAGACCGAAGGAATTATTTGAAGGATCGATTATTCGTTGATACGCATCA
>BQNB010093586.1:0-26326 GCA_026074375.1 Tanacetum coccineum
TTCGAGCTTATGACCTGCATTGTGAATGTGTACAGGTGTGGCCTATTGATATTGACCGAAACCTTATGAAACCTGTTGGGAAAGAGCTCAAGAATATTGGAAAGGTAAAACCAATACGAAGTATTATTTTTTTGTTGATCATATAGTGTAACAAGTACGTATATTTCATAATTACATAATCAAAATGAGTAGCTTTACGAAAAGAGATGCTCTATTCGTCGTCTTCTGTTAACAACCTTAACTCCAAACATAAAGCAATAGTATCAGTTATTCAAAGAAATACCCCGTGAGTAACGTTTCATTCACTTCCTTTGTTCTTAAACTTTGAATGGAAATGATTTATTCAAAGAAATACTCCGTAAGTAACGTTTCATTCAAACAAATACTCCGTAAGTAACGTTTCATTCATTTCCTTTGATCTTAACTCCAAACATAAAGCAATAGTAACATAAAGTAATAGTAACAGTTATTCAAAGAAATACTCCGTAAGTTTGGATATTTATAGTTTTTTTTTAATATTGGGGAAATATTGGGGATATGTGGGAGGTTTGACTAATATATATATATTCCTTTTACGACTTTTAAAAAGGCTGATTTACACGTCTGGCTGATTTACATCGTTGTGTAGGTAGCAGGTCTAAAGTTTGTGTTTGTGTAAGGCTATGATTTCTGCAACAAAAGATTGATGAAGCTACGGGCAAGGAGTATGTGGAACGTGCTGATGCCGGCGTAGTTGTTATGATTCTCAAGACCTCAAGTTTCTTTGTTGAACAAGGTGATCAGGTTAGTGCTGAGCATCAGCCTGTTACATATTGTTGTCACATATATTGGTTGAAAACAACATTATTGAAAACAAAAAATGTTCCTAAAATGATATTAATATAAGTTCTTAATCATGACTTTTAGCTAAAATGAGTGAGAAATTGGTCAGTGTTGCGGGTTGTGTGGGAATGGGGTAGGTTATCCGAACACGTCTTTATGGGATTGTTTATGATTTTATAATTTTTATCCCTGAACTAGCATATATGTCGTTAAATAATTTCATCAAATGTTTGAAACTTCCTACTTTTTCTCCTCTGACTTTGAGCCAAACACGCCTATACACTAACTTCATTTTACATATACAAATGTAACGATATTCTGGACATTCAGTTGCAAGATCACATACTCTATTAAGTATATGTTATGTTCTATTTGTAGCGGGTTGTGGTAATAGTACTTCTTATCAGTCGTGTCTTTATGTTATGTTCTAGCAGCTGTGTCTTTATGTATAGTCAGGTTATATTCTCTTTGTAATGGGTTAAACGGGTAAATATGAAAGTATATGAAAAGGGAACAATTATTGGTAAACGTTATTTTGCTGAAATTAGCACTTATTTGTGACCATCTGCAGCGTTCCTTATTTAGTAAGTGTTAAAAAATAAGCGTACGCAGAAAAATAAGTAATCTCTAACACATTAATTTAGAGTGGGATAAACATATACACCCACCGCGCACAAACAACAACGTTGATGCACTTAAGATCCATAACAAGCACGTACATATCATTTCCCCTCTAATAATACACTTTATTATGTAATGTGTAGCATGATCTAGATAAAATAATTAAAGGAGTTCCTGATTAGTTTTTTCTTATGGGCTTATTTGAAATTGAAAACAATTATAAGCACAAATTTTCAGATTTACGAGCTTATCAAGTTGATAACATGAACTTATATAATCGATAAGCTCAAACTGATAGCTGATAAGCAAAAAAGTAAGCTTCGGAGCTTTTTTAAGCCCAAATAAGGTCATTAGTGATAAGCCATAAAATAACCTAATCAAAATATCCCCTTAATATTGATTCATCATGCGAACTCTTTTCCGACTTCTCTAAACATTAGATCAAATTTAAGCTATGTTTATCATATATATTTGTTTTAAATAGTTGCTAGGCGAAGACACCAATACCAGGTGTCGCTTGTTACAGGTTTAATAGGGATGAGCACTGAAACCCGCCTCATAGAAACGCCTTTAATTCAAAAGAGCTTAACTTAACGTTATAATGGCTTCTGAAAAATGTTAACCAAAGGATTATTGGACAAGTACAGGACCTAAAAGGGTTTGTTTGATACCCCTATCACAGAGGCTCGAAGCTTACTCCTATTAGTGTTAGTAGATTTAATAACTTTTCTTTAGCTCTGGTATAGACAAATTCATTTCATACATTTGTAGAAATGTATAATACCGGCGCTACCATACTCGAACGTTCCTCCACAGATAATCTATTTTCTGTGCTAAGCATATGAATTCATCACATTGGATAGTTAGCTTAACTAAACATTCTTCCTTATTAGTGATTCCTGCTATATGTATTTGAAATGATTGGAGGTTTTGACTTATTACTGACAAATGTCAACGACACAGATAATGGCGAAAGGAAATACGTGACCAAGAGCATACAAACGTTGGCACAATGGCGATAGAATGCCCACTTCAAAACAAGTTCAAAGATGGCCTGATGATCAAACTATTTTAGTAACATCGTGTGAAGCGACTCACAACCACCCTCTTCCTCTGGTAGGTTTTAAAGCTCATTTTGAGTTTAAAAATTATATTTCAAAACAGTAGATTGCTTCTAGATATGAAATGTTACGGTATCTTTTGCCTCATTTATGTTTTGTATATCTAATAAGAGATGGTTAGTGAAGCAATGCAATTTTTTTTTGACATAAACAGTTTGTCAAGTTTAACGTATTTCAAATTTAGTGGACTTTGTTACCTACTAATCCTTTTACATCTTTTCACCCTATGGATTGGTCGGTCGAAAACCATGGTTATCCAAAGAGATGCAAATTATTGTATGATAAACACATATTCAATCAAAAGAAAGAAATGGGCTCAGGTTTTGCAACTAAGAGATCAGTAGCAAGAGGCTTTAAGTGATTGCAACACTTTAGTTGCAAATTAATTTAATGAGTGTTATTCAAACTTATAAAGCATCGTCTTAAGTTTGATATGCCGCAAAGGATCCAGAACAACGATGTGGGTATTCATGTCCTGGTCTCAAGTTTTTTTGTTTGTATATGTAGTCTTAAGTTTTTTGTTGTGATTGTTACCTTTATGAAAAATGTGATAGAAGTAGATTCATTTGTACAAATGATGATTGTTACCTTTATGAAAAATGTGAGACAGAACGCCTCGCGGCGAAGCGCGGGTATCAAAAACTTGTTTAATAACAATCTACAACATATTTCAGGACAAGTCGCTGGGGATAGAGGTTAATGTTGTAGTGCTTAAACTTTATAACTTATAAGAAGATATCATACAAAATCGATCAATAGATCATCCACTGACAATAAGTCTGTGACTTGGCGCATTGTTGGCCTTTCCTGAGGGTTGTAGTTCAAACATGCCCGTGAGACATTCAAAATTGAATGAACTAGTTTCTCAACTAGAGATGAATGGTTTTGTCGGATCCCTCTATCCCGACATTGGCTAACAATAGATCCATCGAGTAGACAATGTTGGTAGAGATGATATAAGTTCTCCAGGATGCTTTCCCATAATCACTTCTAGTGCAACAACTCCAAAACTAAACACATCGCATTTCTCTGTCGCCACCATCGTATAAGCAAGCTCTACATGGAAGGAAACATAGATAAATCTGAAGCTTGGGAATAAGTACGTATATATAACTTTAAAATATATGGTAGTTACCGTTCAAACATGCCCGTGAGTCATTTAAAATTGAATGAACTAGTTTCTCAACTAGAGATGATGGTTGCGGAATCCGTCTATCTCCTACATTGGCTAGCAATAGATCATCAGTAGACAATGTTGGTAGAGATGATATAAGTTCTCCAGGATGCTTTCCCATAATCACTTCTAGTGCAACAACTCCAAAACTAAACACATCGCATTTCTCTGTCGCCACCATCGTATAAGCAAGCTCTACATGGAAGGAAACATAGATAAATCTGAAGCTTGGGAATAAGTACGTATATATAACTTTAAAATATATGGTAGTTACCTGGCGCAATATAGCCATAGGTGCCTACAACCGCAGTCCAATTGGATGAATCCAGCTTTAGAAGCTTCGCTGTTCCAAAATCCGAGATATGTGCCCCATAATCAGAATCGAGAAGAATATTAGCTCCAGAAATGTCTCTATGAATTATAGGTGGTGTGCAATCATGGTGCATATAAGCCAAACCATTCGCTACAGCCCTAACAATTCTTACCCTTTTCAGCCAATCCATTTCCTTTGCTGTGATATCGCTACTTAAGAGCGATTTTAGACTTCCCTTCTCAAGATATTCGTAAATCAAAAATGAGTGACGAGCATGGAAGCAATATCCATAGAGTTTAACTATGTTTTTGTGCCTTATGTTTGTTAATGCTCGTACCTCATTTAGGAAGCCTATATGATCGTCATTCTCAGATGATGAATGAAGTTTCTTGACAGCTACTAAATTGTTGGGTTGTAACTCAGCTTTATACACAGTACCGTATCCTCCCATCCCAATACAATATGCATCATCAAAATCATTTGTTGCCTTGATGATTTCATCATACATCGCCTGTCCATCAAAACTTGTTATTGAGAAAAATTTGCCACCTTCTTCGCCTGATGGTTCCTGTGGAGAAGTTCTCTTTCTACGTCGATAAGCAATGAGGCCACACATGAATAAACCAAGTAAAAGAGCCGCAAAAAGTGGGACCATAGTTACAAGGATGAGCTTATGATGAAAATGATTATTTTTCTTCATTATTATTTGACTTTCACAAAGTTTCAAACCTGTAACATTTCCACACAGACCATCATTTCCTTGTAATGCTTCTCCAGACACATTTAGAAAGACAGCATAAGGGGGAACCGGACCTGTGAGCTCATTGTAAGACAGGTCTATATCAATCCCTCTTGGCAAGTTACTGAAACCATTAGGAATAGAACCAGATAGCTTATTGTGAGAAAGATTCATCATTACCAGACTTTCTAAACTTCCAATTTCCGATGGTATCTCTTTTGTGAGTGAATTCCAAGATAAATCAAGAACGTTGAGTTGACGTAATTTACCGATCTCTGGTGGGATATTTCCGCTGAGCTTGTTATTACTAAGATATATGTGATTGATTTGTACCCAATCAGCAATATATCTTTGTAATGACCCGTTCAATCTATTTTTGGATAGGTCAAGAGTAAGGAGACCATGCAGTGATCCAAGCTCTTGAGGTATAACACCTGAAAGGTTGTTATCGCTCAAGTTTAAATTTAACAAACTTTTCATCTCCCCAAACTCCTTTGGAATTTGACCAACCAAATGATTAGAAGAAAGATCAAGCACTTGAATTGAATTTCCAAACTCCGGTGGTATGCCACCACTGATGTTGTTATATCCCATCATTAATCTAGTCAATTTTTTGCACTTACCCCAGTTTTGAGATAGTTGCCCATGAAATTTATTATGGACCTGAATCATATGGATTTAAGCTTTGGTAGTCACAAAACTAATTTTCGATATATCTCCACGAATTTGTTTAAATGAAAGCTTGCTGCTGATAAGGTGGAGCCAATTCCATAGCTCCGCTTGGACTAGGTCCAGAAGAGTGTTTATGACTTAGAGAATATTTTGAAGCTGTTCTCCCTATGGCATAATCAGTCAGGCAATTGGACCAAGGACAACCATGATTTGTGTCCAGCTCGTTACTCTCAACAATTGTTAGGCTCTCCGATTCCTTGTGGTATAGGACCGGATAACTTGTTCACACGGAGATACAGCATCTGAAGGCTTCTCAGTTTTTTTAACGATGAAGGAATTGAACCATTCAGTTGATTTTCGCTCAATTCTAAATCAGTTAGAGACTTCATATTCCCTAATTCAATTGGAATGGGTCCAGAGAGTTGATTTGTGTGCAGATAAAGGGTATTCAAAGACGTCAAATCACCCAACGATGAAGGGATTGAACCATTGAGTTGATTTTCGCTCAATTCTAAATCAGTTAGAGACTTCATATTCCCTAATTCAAACGGAATGGGCCCGGATAGTTGATTTTGCCACAAATAAAGGAGATTTAAAGACGCCAAATTACCAAACGATGAAGGGATTGGAACACTGAGTTGGATTTTGCTCAATGCTAGAAATTAGTTAGAGCTTTCATATTTCCTACATATCAAACGGAATGGGCCCGGATAGTTGATTTTGCCACAAATAAAGGATATTCAAAGACGTCAAATTACCCAACGATGAAGGAATTGAACCATTCAGTTGATTTTCGCTCAATTCTAAATCAGTTAGAGACTTCATATTCCCTAATTCAACTGGAATGGGTCCAGAGAGTTGATTTGTGTACAGATAAAGGGTATTCAAAGACGTCAAGTCACCCAACGTTGAAGGGATTGAACCACTGAGTTGATTTTCGCTCAATTCTAAATCAGTTAGAGACTTCATATTCCCTAATTCAATTGGAATGGGTCCAGAGAGTTGATTTGTGTACAGATAAAGGGTATTCAAAGACGTCAAATTACCCAACATTTGAAGGATGAACCACTGACGTTGATTTTCTGCTCATCTAAATCAGTTAGAGACTTTCATATTCCCTAATCAACTGGTAATGGGTCCAGAGGACGTTGAATTTGTGTACAAGAGAAAAGGGTATTCAAAGACCGTCAAATTACCAACGAGGAGGGATTGAACATTGAGTGATTATGGCTTACTTCTAAATCCTCCGTGGAGACTTCTGATTCCCTAATTCAACTGGAATGGGTCCAGAGAGTTGATTTGTGTACAGATAAAGGGTATTCAAAGACGTCAAATTACCCAACGATGAAGGAATTGAACCATTGAGTTGATTATGGCTCAATTCTAAATCAGTGAGAGACTTCATATTCCCTAATTCAACTGGAATGGGTCCAGAGAGTTGATTTGTGTACAGATAAAGGGTATTCAAAGACGGTCACAAATGGGGGGGTTTCCCCCCCTACCCAACGAAGAAGGGATTGAACCACTGAGTTGATTTTCGCTCAATTCTAAATCAGTTAGAGACTTCATATTCCCTAATTCAAACGGAATGGGCCCGGATAGTTGATTTTGCCACAAATAAAGGAGATTTAAAGACGCCAAATTACCAAACGATGAAGGGATTGAACCATTAAGTTGATTTTGGCTCAAATCTAAATCAGTTAGAGACTTCATATTCCCTAATTCAATTGGAATGGGTCCAGAGAGTTGATTTGTGTACAGATAAAGGGTATTCAAAGACGTCAAATCACCCAACGATGAAGGAATTGAACCATTCAGTTGATTTTCGCTCAATTCTAAATCAGTTAGAGACTTCATATTCCCTAATTCAATTGGAATGGGTCCAGAGAGTTGATTTGTGTACAGATAAAGGGTATTCAAAGACGTCAAATCACCCAACGATGAAGGAATTGAACCATTGAAATCATTTTTGTAAAGATACAAAACGGTTAACGGGCTTAGTTTACCAATGGTAGGTGGAATTACACCAGAAAACTGATTGGTTGAAAAATCAAGATAGACAAGTTTGGACAGGAGTCCGATTTCTGGTGGCGACGGGTATCCAAGTCAGCTGTACTACACTAAGCTCAAAATGGGTAAGGTTGCCTAGAATAGAGAACGGGAACTGGTGAAGCGTACCTTTTAACTCAGACGTTGAGAGGTTCAACCTGTTAATGTTCCCATCAGCGTTGCAAGAAATTCCAAACCAAGAAGGGCATGAAGAGGGTGCACTAGTATTCATTGGAAGGGGTTTCCAAGAAGATACAATTTGGGAGTTGTTTGGGATTTGAAGGCTTGCTTTCTATTTTTTAAGAGCATTTGCTTCCTCCAAAGAAGCAGAAGTAAAGTTTGGTACAAATGAGAGATAAAAGTAAGAACTTTGAAGAAGCCATTACTTGCTTTTGCATGTTTTTATCTATAAATTGAAGGCTCGTAGTCTATATTTATACTTGAGCTACCCCTTTCTCATAAACTAATTCCCAATTCTCAGAAATTAAATTGTAGGTATAAATATTGTTTTATTGGGAATGCTCAAGTCTTAATCCGTAATTATACGATTAGGAATACGTTAGCCTATTGGGGGCACACACATATATACCGAGGGAATATTTATTGATATAAGTGATGTATTTATTATAATATATTAACTATATTAAGTCACAAATTATTTAAACGTCGTTAATTATAACGTTAGACGTTATAACTAATTAATAAATGATTAACTAACAACATGTGAGAGACTTGTTAGTAAGAAAACCAAAACCCGTGGGGAGTTTGGTTGAGACCGGTCGAACAAGGGAAAATGAAAGGGGTCCGAATGTCGTTTCTAGCAAACTAGAGGAGGTGTTGTATTGTGACTTGGAGACCAAGTAATTGGACTATATAATGAACCCTTGGGTTCATTATTCCTACAACACAAAAGCCCAACTCAAAACAATATGCATGCAAATCAATACGCATGCAAACCAAAAGAAATAATGCATGCAAATCCGTCGACGTGCGGTGCCTGAGGTATTTTATACCTCTCGGGCGAGATTTGAAAAAATTCCCCTAAACGAAAGACTTTTGCCATAAAGTGTTATGTGAAGGTTAAATTAAATTTAAGGTGCCTGTTTTCGAGTCTGTTAGTGGGACTTTTTTATGATTAGCGTTGTGAGATATCTCGTATCAGTGTCTAAAAAGTTATCGTTATAAAACATTGCCCCATGATTATTAAAAAAAATTGCCCCTAAACAAACATCGCTATTGGTTTGACATAAAAACAAAACTCGCATATAACTTAACAAATTTGAACAATTATCTAACTTATTTACTTTATCTAACGAATTATCAATACTTAAGGCCATAAATTTGTACTTTTCATTTTTTAATGTTTAGAGGTGACTCAATAGATTTATTGTTGCATAAACAAGTATGAGTTACACATTATCAACTATTTATATGATCAAGTGATCAACTTGCATGCACACATTTCATATCAAATACACATTACCAAAAGGGTTGTTTGTTTGGTCTTTTGTCATTTACAACCCCTATAATATTTATATGGATAAATATTAATCTTCGGGTTATAAAGGTTTAATCCTCAAATGAAAATTTCGCCCTATTTTCATTTTCTCGTTACTCTTATTTCTTGTAACTCGTTTCTCATTTTTTTCCTTTTTTCTTTTGGACCTGCTCTGGTTTGTGTTGCACTCGTGGTATTTTGTACCTTCAACATTTTAGGTAAGGCAGTAGGTGTAAAGATCGTCTGTGTGCTTTACACCATTATCCTCTTCCACTTATGACTTTCCATGTTTTTCTAAAACTATATACAATTAATAAATACCCCTTATACCTTTTCTTTAAAAAAGCAATATATATGTTGTTGTTACTTGTAAATATTATCTATAAATTTCTAATTAAAAGCACAAGTAACTGTGATATATAAATGAATACACGAGATTGTACACATACACACGACTATGTTCGTTCCACTTTATAAGATTAAGTAAGGATGTTCGGGATTTTCATACTATCTAGGTTCAATAACAGACTCTTGTGATTGCTCTTTATAAGTTTAACCCCCCCGCCTACACGGGTTTAAAAATTAAAACTGCTACAATATTTTTAACATGAATGTAAATATCAAAATGGAAGCATGGCCCAATGGTTTAATGTGAGATAAAAATAAATACACGAGATCTGAGGAAAAACAAAATTTTCAAAGATCATTACGTGCTATTAAACTTTGGATTATATAATGTCCTAAAACATGATTAATCAATAATTTAAATTTGTACAACAAACAACCGCAACACAAATGCAAATTAACAGAAGTCAAATTATTCGTCCAAAAAATCAATTGATACAATATATTAAACGATAGTATACGTAATGTAAAGTTTTATGTAAAAAACGAGCTTCCCTGGCTATTATAAACTATATCAAGTATAAAATGGGATATATAGAATATCTAGTTTAACGCAAAACATCGTGTATGCCACTGACAAGACCTTTGTAGATGCAAAGGACTAAACATGAAGTGTATTTTAATTCATGGTGTCAATGTCATTAGCAAACAATTTGTGGGTTTAGTCAGTCATGTGTAGGGTCCTATGTCCTAATAGCCACTGCTTGAACGTGCTAATGAGAGTAACTGGGACAAGAGTAAATATCGTGAATAGACAAATTGAAATGGCAAGGCTATATTTATGATACCCCAACCTATGCGCAGTTGCGACCCAACTCGATAAATGCAAGGGGATTCTGAATTTAACAGAAAAAATTGATGTGTTTGTGAGACCTTGAACCGGTCAATATGTCGCGTCGGGTTGACGGACATAATTTTAGTTTCACTCATGTAGCAAAAGTCAGTAAAAGTGCAGATCCAAAAATTTAATTTGCTGTTAGCTAACAATGAATTCGCCATACATATTGAGAATTAATAACAAACATTCATTTAAAGGACTCATAAGAGACATACTTTCTGTATGAAACTGTTTATCATACTATAAAAATGGATGATGCTAAATTAATAACGAACATTCATTTAGATGAGGTGTTTTTCGTAGTCAAAACAGAAAAAACATGTGCAAAACGGATGAGTGTATCTGTTAGCTTCCAAGCCTCAAGATAAATAAACAATTTTTAATTTTTATTAATAATAGTGTACGTACATGTTAGTGTAAGATAAATAAACAATTTTTAATTTTTCTTTCTATATTCTTTTGTCTCTAAGGTTATGTTTGTCAAAAACTAGTTGTAAGCTAAGCTCTGAAAAATGTAAAATTACATAAAAGGACATATCTATAATTGTAAACAATGTAAAACATAAAAAACAATAAACTTATTATATTGATTTATTTATTTTTTATTTTTTAAATATTAATTTCCATCTCCATTTCAAGAATAAATCACAGAATTTATTGCTTATAACTTATTATTTATATAGTGGTGGAAGACAAACGAGCAACAAGCTGCTCCACTAGCCCTTTTTGAATTACAAAGCTAATCCTATGAAAAACCACATTTGTGGATCTTGGTGTCATAACAATACTGTTCATACCCCGTTGAAATCTATTAAGTAGCTCAACCGCCTCTGGTGCAATGAACCCACATTGTATCAAACGCGAAAGGAATAAACACGTGTTGATTTTCATTGCAGGCTTTCTCGTATTTTGTCACTTTGCATGAGGTGGCTTTCAAAGGAGACACACTGTAAAACCCCTACCACTCAATCCCACAAGAAGATAAACTCCGGTCAGATCCACACATGCATGTTTCCCACCAACCCATCCAAAAACTAAAACGTCAGCCGGTCTAAGTGTGGCTCTTCCGTCTGACGGGCCAGAAAGTTCATAGGTGCTTCTTTCTTGACGGAGATCCCGACATGCCAAAATATGTTAAAAGAACGTCCCTACCCATATCATGTCGGTACTTGAAACCTGAGAGCTCTTTACAATGAACCAGATGTTCCTCAAAGGAATCCAAACATGCCTTACGACAAATAGGGCATATTGCAGCAACCGAAAAATGTGGAATCATGAGGCGATACTTAAGGATTGTGTGGTATTGCACTGGTGACATATGTTGGCCGAGCTTGTCTATTGGAATAGCTAGTAGGAAATCTTGAGCATGTGGTGCGCTTAGACACTCAAAAACTGCTTTATCTCTCATAGTCATGTCAAAGTGGGCTTCCATATCCTTAACCATTTCACGAAAAAAGGCATTCGCTAGTGTTTGTTGGGCTTTAAAGGGGGCGGTGTCCTTATTAGTGAAAAAACTAAAATCAAAGCTCGGAATCATACCATGTAGACAAGCCAAAACAGAAACATAATCATCATTCATACCACATATGCCACTGTCATGTAAGATGTGGTCTTCTAACACCCAAGATTGGGCCCTCGAGGCCACAAAAGCATAGGAAGAAGCCACTTTTGCCGAGTACATACATGTAATAGTCATTGACAGCGTGCACTCCATATTGATGTAGCAATATTATTTCAGATTCGTTTTTTATACCGTATTCGTTTCATCTCATTAGATGTTTTTTAGAGACATTTTAAGTGACCGTTTCATGATTACGAACAGTGTGTAAATAGATGTAGCTATAACTAGAATGTGTTAAATGATTTACAAAGACATGCATATGATTAATAAAATACGAAGTCAATGATGTTGAAAAAACAAAATTACAATGTTAAACCACGCAACTTACAGTCATTTTTCACAAAATAGTCTCATGAAAGTAATGAATACGAATTAATTAATATTATATATTTCACAAAGTTGGTACTCCTCCGTACTAGAATTTTCAAATGTTATACAAGAGATATTTAATAGTATTTTAAAATGTTAAATTAGATACAAAAATGATTGAACTTTGTACATATGTTGGCATTGGGTATTTGGGTACATATGATACCTAATAGCTACTATAAATAACCAACTGAGCTTAGCTCAGTTGGAGTTCATGTTAACAACTTTGTAGTTTACAGTTATAGTTTATAGCTTACTGCCACGGTTATATATTGCGTGAGTGACGTGGTGTGGCGGCTATGGGCCAGGCCTCAGCGTAATTTGAGCCATGGCGTTTTTAAAAGTGTGACTTAAAGCGGCACAAAATATGAAAATATATTGAGTTTACAAAAGTGTTATACATAAGGAATAAAGTCAATAAACTATCTTTGCATTTAATATTTTCATTTCTATAAAAAAAAGATTTTTATTGAAATTAAATTCAAAAAATCCTTTCATGCATCATGCCTTATCGCGCTTTATCACGTTTTTTCACTTCTCATCTCACGTCACGCCTTAAGCCTACGCCTTGATTTATTGCGTAGCGTGGAGGTCACGCCTCGCGCCTTTGCGAGGCCTTTGCGGCCCATGGCGTGCCTTTTAGAACATGCTTTTCAACTATTTTGCCAATAACATACACTAGGATATCAACCTTAATTGTTATAATCACTTTTAGAGTAAAAGTATTTTGACCTTTTACTGCATCGCGTTTACGAAATCCTTAATCGGATAAGACAAATTGTCAATTGAATTCTAAGGCACGAGAAATCAACAAGAAACGTTAGAGTCTTGTATGATGTTTTGTGGACCAAATATATGTATATATTCACACCAAAATTTTAGTTAATTTTGGGTTATAAACCTTACCTTCGTGTTTGTTGTATATGATGCGACGGTAAGGTTTTGGATTGGATAATATATTTAACAACAGATTAGTAAACATTGTAGGCGATTGGTTATTAGTACGATGTATACATAACTAACTAGTAATTGCCCTTTGACTTGTATTTTTGTCTTGGCGTATCAAACTAATAGGAGTGTGTGCTACTCCGCACCTCCTAATCCGTCTGAGTAAATTGCCATAAGCCCATTGATCTCAAGTAAAAACACAATCACATTAAATAGTTATATAAATAAAAATTACCAACAAATCATCAAATGATTTTATAACACTCATACTGACAGGATTGGAGTTAGCAAAAGTTTTGAGTTAATGTAGTTGTGGGCTTCAAAATATTAAAGGATAGATATGGCCAATTAATAGTCATCTAATACTCCCTCGCAGTTTGAAAGACAGATTTTTGAATGGACAAATTGGAATATATGTTGAAAGTAGCTTCTTAATCTTTTCTTCTATCATCTTCTTGATCTTTTCTGCTATTTGTTTAAGCGAAAGCATAATTTTATTTAGCGGCATTGTGGTTTATTGCTTGCAGCTTCCTCTTTCACATGACTTTTTTTTACGTCATGGCTTGCTTTGCCTTTAGGTAGGAGCGACAATTTTGCAAACAACTATTTTTGAAAACTACAATGATCTCCGTTGGTAAAACATATAGTAAGAGACAAAGTTTGTTGATTGATGGCTATATCAAGCCCGATTGTGAGGTTGAGCCATATCTATCCTCTAATACAAAATTAGTTTTCAAGTTTGAATCGTATTAGCTGCAAATTTTTTGGAGCTCCCGACCTCAAGGGCGAAGATAATTGAGGTAGATTGCATACACATGTATACCCTTTGAGCACCATCAAAAATGTAAAATGTCTGTATTTCTATATATATTTGGAATTTTAACACGAGTTGCATACTCTTTTCCGTCTACACAATAAAGTGCCTACCCTTTACAAGAGTTATAGGAGTGTCACTGGCTCGCCTTAGCAATACAACACAACTATATATAAAGGGCGAGTGACAGACCATGCTCCATGAATCCTACACGGTAGTCTTTAAAGTCCTGAGATCTACTTGTCAAACCATCAATAACGACTTAGGTAAGGTTTAATAAAAAAGAAAAAGGACATTCCATATATCATTCTATTAGATATTAAAGAGGTACGCGAATACTTTTTTGGCAAAAAGAATATGTTATTAACTTCAGCATAAACGTTGATGAGCAAGTACAATACTATTGAGAAGATCTCAATTCAAATGACAGACCAATTGAAGAAAGATCTCACCCAGCGAATACACTCCTTAGATTAGTGAGCGAAAAATGTCTAAATTATTGAATTTGGGACCAAAAGAGCAAGTGGTTTACTCCTACACATATGAAAATCAATTGGAAGTACATTCTTGGAATCCAAAGCCATTGAAAACTCTTGTGCTTGTTCTTTGTTATATCGCAACCAACATGTAACATTGTTATTGATGACTAGAGTGTCATTGATGCCACACATACCCTATTGTACATGGATCCCAAACAAGCTTTTTTTTTTTTTCCATCCTTTGCTAAGTCGAGGCTCTACTTCCTTCATTCCAATCTCTAAACAATTTGATGAAAGGTTTGAGGCAACACCATTCCACTCCCCACAAAGAAAAAGACCCCTAAAATCTTATTTGTCCAGTAACAATGAAGAAGTAGATGAGAAATAGATTTCACTTGCTCATTGCACCATACACATAGATTTTCGAGCAGGGCCATCAAAACATGTCGGTGTAAGAGCACATCTTTCACCAGAATAACATCATGAAGGGCTAGCCAAAGAAAACACTAAACTTTAGGGGGAAGATGTTTACACCAACTGAATCTTTCTCAAAATGGTAAACAATCATCATGTAATGATATGAGCATCCTTGTGGCAGCGGCTACTTTGAATTGACCATTGTCACATGGAACCCATTTAATGCAATCATCCTTGTGAGGATCATTTTTCGTATGTGATAAGAAATATAGCATGTCTTGGAATTGGGTTGATTCATAAGGCACTAAAGATCTGGTGAAGCTAAAATCCCAAGTAATGGAGCCATCGTTGTTTTTTGAGTAAAACTCACAAATCTTTCCAAAAAGGTCTAGTTGAAAGAAAGTATAAATGAACAAAATGGTAGGTTTTCATTGCATTGATGTTGCTTGGTTAAAATGTTATAGAAATGAAAGTTTTTTCTAAATATAAAAATAACAATGTTTGTTTTTATAAATATTGATATTTTCAACAAGAAAACTAAACAAAAACTGAATTTCTTCATACCATTGTTAAATACTGAATCAACTAACAACTAAAATTGTTCAAAGAGAAAAAGGATCGCAAATTTTCACTACATATTAAGTTGATAAATAACATGAAATTGCTAATAAATTGGTAAAATAAATGGAAAAAAATAAAGGTATAAAGGAAAACTGTGTTAGATGTAAGTGGTTTTTAAAAATGAAACGAGTGTGTGGAGAGTAAGTTCAGAAATGGATGATGGATGATGAAAGAAGAAGGTGAGCAAGAAGGAGGGGGTTCATAATTGGTGGGGTTCCCAAATGTTACGTAATAAGTATATGTTCATAATGGTGTGGAAAGAAGGATTCGTAATTGGTTCGTAAAGGTTCGCAATAGGGAAAAGGGGCTGTGAGAGTAGAGTCAAAACCGAACCAAACCGAAAACCAATTTTATGAAGAAATGACCCGAGAACTGAACTGAAGTGCCTCGGACGGTTCAATTTAGACAATTTAGGCGTGTTTTCTTTGTTTTGTCTCGATTTGAGCCAAACTAAAACCGGAAATCATCAATATATAAGACCGATAAACGAAATGAAGATGGGCGTTTCAGTTTCGGTTCAATCGGTATGGATAGGTATTTGGTTTAGTTCGCTTCTCGTTATATTTTTCTCAGCCCTACGAGGGAGTATTACTATTACTATTACTACTATATACATTTACTAACATGAGAAAAAGATTGTTTAGGTTCGTTGGCAAAAGATTTTGGCAGATAAGAAAGATGGAGGCTTAGGTGTAGGGAGTATTAAAGCAAAAAACATGAGTCTTCTTAGTAAATGGAGATGGCGTTATCTTAATGAGGCAGGTGCGTTATGGAGGAAGGTTATTAGCAAAATACATGGTTCTGACGGCGGTTTTAAGACAATTAGTGGTTCTAGGCAGAAAGCTGTTCTTTGGGCAAATATTATTTGTTGTTGCCCGGAGTTGAATCAAATGGGAATTTCTCTTAGCAATCTTATGATTAAGAAAGTTTCTAGTGATAATCAAACTCGCTTTTGAGGTGATGCTTGGATTAAAGATATTGGTCCTTTAAAGTTTCATTTTTCGCGTTTATTTGCTCTTGAAACGAATACCAACTGTTTAGTGGCAGAAAGATGGTCTTTACTTAATGGCGTTTGGCAAGGTATCTAGGCTTGGAGAAGACAGCCTCGTGGTCACGCATTGGATGAACTTTCTGTGTTATCTTATCTTATCAATGGGCCTGTTCTCGACATGTCACATGAAGATAATTGGTCCTGATCCTTGGATGATTCATTATTTCTCAATGAGGTCTTTATGAAATATTATAAAATAAAATATCTTTATTATTGAGTCTGAATCTATGTCTTTTAAGTGGAACTCTATGGGTCTCGCAAAAGGTAAATATTTGCGCTTGGCGGGTTGATCTAAATCGTCTCCTAACAAATACCAACTTGATGCAGCGGGGCGTGTAACTTCCTTTTTAATGTGTGCTTTTTGTTGCTCGGATGAGGAGATCATTGTTTCTTCTTATGTCCTATTATCATGAGCATTTGGTCTAAAATATGTATTTGGTGGGGTTCTCCCTCCTCTTTTAACCCTTCTATTTTAGACATCAATTCTAAAAATATCAGCTTCCTTAAAGACAAATGGGTGAAGAAGCTATTTCATGTTGTTTGCTTTTCTTCAATTTGGCATATTTGGAATTCGATGAACAAAATTTGTCACGCACCCTCATTAGATGACATGATTGCTTTTCGTAATGAAGACATATTTTCATTGATCCAAAGGACGTCTCTTCTGTGGGCCTCAAATAGAGCATCCAATAATCGATTCTCATAGAAGCATTGGATTCATAACCCCGATGAATTGAATATCTCGTAGTTCTTTTAGAGTTCAAGTTGGGTTCTTGAGGATATCAAATAACGTCACTTTTGTAGCATCATTTATCCCATGTAAATTACCCATTTTGTATGATTATTGCAAGAATTGTTACTTAATCGTTTATATTTGAGAATCGCGGTAATTATAGAGTACTTGGTGAAGATTAGCAAAAAGGCACGCATTCTGGAGCTTAAACGAAGACATTTGAAGATTACTGTTCTGACATCCTATACGCCGTATCCATGAAAGAAGATACGGGGTATCTGTGCCTGCACTTCACAAGAAACCACGAAGATACAAAGTCCAATACGCCGTATCTAGGAGACATCCATACGCCGTATTCAATATAAAGTAATAAAATATTCTGGAAGATATCGAATGTGGTCCCTACTCCAAGAAACCCCCAATACGCCGTATCCAACTATCTCGATATGCCATATCGACCAAATTCCAGACAGTATAAATAGAAAACCTAAAAACGGGTTTTCAGGGTGCTTGATCATATTTTTGATACCTTAACCACAAAAGTCGATTTTTAGAAGACAAGAAGAGCAGAAAAGGTCAAGCAAAGCTACTAATTCCATAGGAAACACCTTGTAATCTCCTATACTCTTGTAATCGTTTGATTTTTGGTATCATTCGTTTAACTCGGTTAGGTTACCTTGGTTGAATTATTACTTTTGTATTGCTTACAATGATTAAGGGCTAATACCCTTGGGTATTAGCCATGATTATGAAGATTTAAATGTTTGGTTTATTTATATCGAATGCTTAATTTATCGTTGATTGCTTGTTTATGTTTATCAAATCATACTTGTTTACGTGCTTTTATATGCGACCTATCATTCAACTAGATCTAGTGATACCGGCCAAGTTAGCTAGACGCCGGGATGGCTCTCCATATAGTGATTTATATATCTAGATCAATAGGATCACAATTAACTATCTTTACCTTTAGGATATGTGAACAAGTTAGACTAGTAGGTGACTTAGGATCAACAAATAACGTACTGATTCCTTTGGTAAAGACTTGGACAGTGGACTACTAGAATATAAATTGCCATTAAGCAGTAAGTGGGTAAAGTCTCTATGAGCTAGGGTTTAATAAGATAACCATTATTAATCACCTAAGATAGATTATAATCAGCAAATAGGATGCTTTATGCGGATGCGTTTAATTGTGATAGAATTCTACATGTCTAGGTTTTAGGAAGAAGTCCCACCTAGATCTTGGAATGATATGCCGCCTCGAGATAAGCACTCATTGCACTAAATAAACAAACCAACGTTTTAATTGGAATAATCATGGTTAATACAGTTTTCTATTATTTGGCTAGACCGCTATTCTATCTTTTGTCTATCTGCTTGCGTGTGTTATTGTGTTTTAAATTGATCTAAGTTACCAAAAAAACATGTGCCAGTCTCTCAGGCTAAACCCCCCTTATCCATTAGAATTAGGACTAACATAGGTTTATCATAGGTTTAACATAGAATAGAACTAACATGGTTTAAATTAACCTAGTTTAGTTAACTAAAATATTGATAGAATTAAGATTTTGTTCTCGCTCTTAGTGATCGACACCCTTCTTACCAACGAAACTACATCTGATCAGGTACACTGCCTGTTAAAGTGTTGTTTTAGGTAAAGTCGGCAAAATATAAATTTAAAACTTGAAAACTTAAATAACACCTTCACGACGACACAATCAAGTTTTTGGCGCCGTTGCCTGGGAGTGAAATTTTAATCTTAAGTTTTCTTTAATATTTTCATTTTTAACATTAGATTTACTTAACCCCTTGGATTAGTGTAATTTAGATTTATTAGTGTAATTTAGATTAGTGTAAAATTATGTATATTTGTTTTTAATTATTTGCTTGTCTTATTTGTGTGTTTGTTTTGTGTGTTTTAATTGTCTTCAATACACTGTTCTGGTCGATAACTTTAGACGGCGTATCCACTTCAATTGGATACGGCGTATCTAACTTTCTTATCCAATACAACGTATCCATTTAGTAGACTGATACAGCATATTCAGATCAATTGAATACGGCTTATCGTTCATCTGATACAGTAACAGAGCTAAGTTTTTGTAGGATATTGTAAATCATAACACAATGGAAGATAGATGGATTAGCCAAATCTAGAGAGAGAAAGTGAGAGAAAAGTTTTCTAGAGAGAGAAAATGTAACATGTAAAAGAAATGACTAACCACCTCTTCCAAGGCATAGAAGATGCTTATATAGTAGCATACAAAATCAGCCCTTAGGTTATGGTATGGGCTTACACGTTGGGCTTTATAGCCCGACCCATTACCAAACATTACACATTAAATGTTAAACTACGAACTACGATAAATGATACATCACACGGGGTGACCGAGTCTTTTTCTAATATTTAACAATCTCCCCCTAAGGGAGGCCACCCCAGAAAATACAAACTTAAGCTCAACAATCTTCTGATTGATCTTGTGTTCAGCTTGTAGTCTTTGATTCTTCACGTAATATCTTGTACTCTGAGGTAGTGATTTTTGTCATGTGGCTTGTGATTGAATGTGATATGTGATCTTGAGCTTCTTTGAGATCATCAGCCAAATCTAATCTCTAATCATTAACTTGTGGTCTTTCGCCGTTTTGTGCTTGTGACAACTGGACCGGCATGCTCATACCTTTCTTAATGGTAAAAGCTTAATTATTCATCGTTCTTGAAGTTCCTTAAACTTTAATACTTGATCACTTTGAGAGGACTTTGATATAAGAGTTGCCGAAGCTTTGAAACATATGCTTGAACTTTCATGAATGTATTGTTGAGTACGAGAATGCGGTTGAATTAGACTCACCACTAAATTCAGCTAAGAAGCATTAACACAAACATGAGCAGCAGTAATCCAAATAGCATTAAGAAGACTTTTAATGCCAACAAGTATTACTAACACATGTCAATTTCGTTACTTAAAATGTTCTATCAAATATAATAATCAAAGACATTGTTTCAGGAGACACAAGCAAGTTTTGAAAACAAAAAACCCGGGTAAACGAATAGCATTTCTGGAGAATGAGCACAGTAAATCTTTTGCTAAGTGGTTATGCAAAGAGGTAATTAATCGTATGTTATTTATAATTGTTTGTTTGTTATTCCTTCAATTTGAAGCTAATATATACATGTAATGAAATTCAGGTTGAGAGAGAGTTAGCGATCTCCAAAGAAAGTGTATCAGAAACTTTAAGGTGGATATCATATGGACCACGCGCCACCGTAGTGAAATACGATGCATATAACATCAATGCGTATACCTTTTGTACGAAATGTCATGATGGCAAAGTTTACCAGAACAGTGGGGTTAGTGTTGAGGCAATAGATCTGCACATATCTAAAGAAGTTGCAACCACAAGACAACATTTTATGTAGGATATTGGAAATCATAACACAATGGAAGATAGATGGATTAGCCAAATCTAGAGAGAGAAAGTAAGAGAAAAGCTTTCTAGAGAGAGAAAGTGTAACATGTAAATGAAGTGACTAACCACCTCTTCCAAGGCATGGAAGAGGCTTATATAGTAGCTTACAAGATCAACCCTTAGGCTATGGTATGGGCTTACATGTTGGGCTTTATAGCCCGGCCCATTACCGAACATTACACATTAAACGTTAAACTACGAGCTACGATAAATGATACATTACACGGGGTGACCGAGTGTTTTTCTAATATCTAACAATCTCCCCCTAAGGGAGGTCACCCCATAAAATACAAACTTAATCTCAGTAATCTTCTAATTGATCTTGTGTTCAGCTCATAGTCTTTGATTCTTCACGTAATATCTTGTACTTTGAGGTAGTGATTTTTGTCATGTGGCTTGTGATTGAATGTGATATGTGATCTTGAGCTTCTTTGAGATCATCAGCCAAATCTAATCTCTGATCATCAACTTGTGGTCTTTCGCCGTCTTGTGCTTGTGACAACTGGACCGGCATGCTCATACCTTTCTTAATGGTGAAAGCTTGATTATTCATCGTTCTTGAAGTTCCTTTAACTTTAATACTTGATCACTTTGAGAGGACTTTGATATTAGAATTGCGGAAGCTTTGAAACATATGCTTGAACTTTCATGATGTCATTTGATGTATTGGTCGAGTATGAGCATGCGGTTATGAAATAGACTCCACTGGTACAAGGTATCTCCATCTCCATCTTTACTTGAACCTGTCATAAAATAATTAGCGATAAAGCTTGGGGACGAATATGGCTTTGTCATTCACCCGAGTTTGGTTGAATTAACCTCCAGATCTTGTAAGGACCGACTTGTGATCAGGTAGATTCAATCTTAAGAAGAATCTCCTTGACAGAATTTCCAGTATAAGTGTCGAATCTTCCAATGTATGAACATCATAATCACCTAACTTGCTTGTTCTCTTAATCGAAACGTCTCAAAGCAGACATCACGATAAGAGTGAATTGGTTGGTTACTATCTTACCGATTGAAGAGGAAAATTGATTTGAAAATCAATCGACGTGTCACTTGAGAAAGTATTTTTATGACACATCAAGAGTGTTAAGATTTTATCAAAATTCATCAATCGTTAATTCATAATCTGGACCAATTCGATATCCAGTGTCACAAGTTTGACCCATTAAGGATCTCACTAGTCACCTATCATGAGCTTGTTTGATGTTGCTCATGCAAGGATTTCATTTTATAGTGACCACATAAGTGTCACTCGATGTTTGTTAATACCACAAGGATATTTAGGGACTCTTTTAATAACCTAGTTTTCAAATTTTGTGACGAACAAGTAATATGTAATAGTGTCCTAATGAGATTATTGATGATCTCTTGCTCTAGACTCAAATGTGCGTTTTATTTAGTGATGTAGGCCTAGAGCGGACTGCTTCCTTTTAATATCATACTAACCTCGGAGTGAGAAAGTCATAGATTATGTGTTAGTCTCGTGAGAAATGATACATAAATCTTTTGAGAGATTTTTGAGTGGCTAAGGTGGGTGTGCATTGCACACTGGGTCCATATCGTCAGTCTTCATTGTCAGCATCATCTTTGTGATTCTGACAGAAAATGGTATTGACTCGTTTCTACCTAAGTGTATGGACGGGCTTCTTTCTTTACACATTTATCCTGTACATTTCTTTTTCATTCTCAACCCTTCAGTGCTTACTGAGACTTCATGACTAGAACCTTGTTGGGTTTGTTCCAGTTCTAGCTCCATCTCAGTATCCCTTATTCTCATATTTACTTTATGTCATACCCAAGGACTTCTACACTAACTAGTGGATTGTTCATGGGTAGATCCCTCTGGTTCTGGCTAGATCATAGGAACTAATACCTAACCTTACCAACCTTATATCTTTGAGAAAATTAAATACATGGTCGGTCTTTTTGATACAGTCCACCTTGCCATAAAACCAATTTGAAAAACTCAATCAGGTACTTATGATATAAATATCAAAAAATTTAGTACCTCGATTGTTTTTGAATTTTTAGAAATGCTCCCCCTCAACATGTGCATCGATTAATCAAAACTGTTTATCACAAGGAGGCAGGAGTATACACATGAGTCCACAAAATCATATTTTTTATCAGTTTTCATATTTAAATAATATTTTATCCCCTTATCGAAAATGTCAAATCCTTTGATATTTTGGATACCAATAGATTCGAATATGTTGAAAAAACTAAGAGAAAAATATGTTAATTAATCACAAGCCGAATGGGGAACATATTAATGCTCCCCCTGAATCTATAAGGGATTCTGTTAGTGTCTGGTATGATAGGTTTGAAATATTTTAAATTTAATGAAAAATTCATAAGAAATTCATACTCTGACACATAAGACTAAGTATACCACTACTTTATAATGTACAAAATACAATATATATATATATACAAATGATATTGACCTTATAAATGGAATGAAGAGATCATTCCGTTCTTTGAAGAAGTCTGCATTCAATATCGCGAACCCGTCCACCAACAAAGCATTCTAAATTTCAGAATTTCCTTCGGGTCTTGAGTCTCCGTTCAATGGCATGTATGAATTCCTTGCTCCTTTCAACATCTTTATCAGTCCAAAATTGAGTGTTCATACCCGGATTGAGCAGATTAACCTTGTACTCCTTAACTCTGTAATCCAGTGCTTCCATAATATTTGTCAGTGTACCATCACTGAACTTGTAAATCTCATTGAACCGCATGATCTTTCGTTCATTGTTACTGACAAGGAACACAACTTCATAAGGCGAATCAATGATTGTATACTCATGCTTGAACTCGAAGCCTGTTGCATCCCATCCAGGTTTAGTGAGATTCAGCTATTTTTGGTAGCTCTCAATGTCGAGTTGTAAGTCTTCAACCCGCTGTCGAATCACTAAGTTTTGTATCCACAGTTTAACAGCAGTAGAAAGCATACATATGTCTGAACCAGGAAGATGATTTAGATGACCTTGAAGAAGCAGCAGATTCAGGTCTTCAAAGTCACTGGGATACAAGTTTTTGAAGTCCTTTTCGGCAATCGTGTATTCTTGATGATGAGCTCTGCGCAGTGTGATCTCTTTCAGGTAGTCGTACCCAGCAAGAGTAGGCTTTTATTCTAACAAACATAAGTATACGCATTGTGAGTTCTGACAACTTGCGGCTTGATTCAGCTCGTTGTGTCGGTCAATGTGAATGTTTTCTATACGATTAACACCAATGAGAGATACCATAAGAGGCACTTATGTCATAGGTGCAGACGTCATCGATCCACATATGCTCAGGTATGAGTAGTTCAAGTCCAAAGTCATGATAACGAGCAGCCTTCATCTTGGAAATTGACAAAGCTTGTCCGCTTCCCTTACTGCCATAACGCAAATAATCCAAGTCTTTATTGAAAAAGAATTGGGTTTAAATAGTGACATGACCTGGTGGACCACTGAGAGGCAGAGGTTTGCTAATATCAATCATGACTTGATCACCTTCTGGATTAGCCAGTCATTGATCTGTAAGCATCTTGTGACACTCTTCCATCTAAAACTGAAGATGAACGACGTCTGGGTAGAAAGGTTTAACGACTTTATAAGCTTGACCTTCCAAATCTGCTTGAGTAAGCTCGGTCTTTCCTATCTTTTGGCAATACCAGTTCGAATTGTTGCATAATCCTAATTTTTCAGTAAAAGAGTTCTCCGCGGAGCTTGATACGTGGTAGCTAAAGCATTGTCCCAGTTGTTCATAGCATCAGGAACATGGGATGTAGGAATGACCCAGGCAGGTTCTGGAGTGGATGGTCTTTCATCATCTGGAATAGGCTTCAACCATTCTAGCCTCTGCTTAATCTTTAGAATATGGGCAGAGTCAGTGTCCTCTGAATCAGATATATTGGCAGAATCAGGTATTGGTATGTCTTCAACTGGTTGCTCAGCATGAGGACCAGATTGTTGCTTGGAGGAGCTTGAAGGAGCATCTCGAGTGTCAGACTTCTTCCATGCTGATGACTGAGGAGCTTGAGGCTGTGATGAACCAGACGCGCCAGTGTCATGTCGTCTCCTCTTACTGAGATCCGGGTCTGGTGGATGAGGAGGAGGATCTTGATCATCACGGTGGCGTTTGCGTAACTTGTCCTTTTCAGCAAGGAATTCGTCCCTCTGTGCACGTTTCATAGATACCTTAAGAGCTTCATAGAGTGCGATATGTTCCGGAAGTGATTTGTAAGAGCCAGTTTCAAGCATCCTTTGGTGAAGCATTTCTTTCATATCTTCTTTGGACAAGTCTCTGAAGCGGTCTCTAAAAGGAGCTTGAAGAGCTATTTGAACAGCCTCTTTGACATTTTCACAGACTGCTTCATCAATCTTATGTGGCAGATCCCTAAACTCCAAAGTGTAGACCCTAGATCTAAGATTCTGAGTTGTGTTATCAAGATTCTTGTTAGTCTACTCTAAATCAGAGAGTTTCTTTTCAAGAGCTGCGACACGTTCAGCTAACTCTGATTCAGTTGTGCTTTGTTGTTATGGAGGAGGTGGAAGGGGTGTTGTTGTTGTCATTGTTGTTACTATAGAGATTGGTGTTTGAGTGGTAGAAGATGTAGGTTTAGGAGGTGAAAGATCAATTACTGGTGTGGACAGTGGAGGAACAGAGGATGATGCTTGATATATTGGAACAGTAAACATGGAGACCACTTCAGCTTCCGCATTAAGTTTTCCCGGTTCATCATCAGTAGATTTATCATTAATGAATTGATCCCCAATAGTATTTGCATCCTCCAGATTCTTCATTGATGAGAGAGTCCCGGTTGAGCTTAAAGGATCCTCTAGGATGACATGTTCATCAGTTGAAAACTTCAAACTCTCTTGAACCTTGGGGTACAAATCAGCCATGAATTCGTCGTGCGTGGGCTTAGGGTCTGGTCCAGCAAGAGCCACACAGCTTATTCCAGGGTCTGGTCCAGCAAGAGCCACACAGCTTATTCCAGGGTCTGGTCCAGCTTGGTCTTTATCCATATGTACCTGCTCTGGTTGAGGTTGAGACTTAAGAGATTCACCAGGGTCTGATCCAGCCTGGTCTTGATCCATTTCTGTAGTCTTTTCCACTAGATTCACCTGATTAGTCACATCCTCTCCTATTTATTCAGCAATCTGCAGTATCTCAGTGTCACCTCCACTGTTTGTCTTATCCGATTCAGCCCTAGTTTTAGTATCTACAAGAGACGGAGAGTCACGAACAATATTGGCGGACGTATCATCCTGTGGTTGTGCAGAGGGTCCAGATGATGCCTCTTCAGTAGCTAAAGTCCGCCTTTGGAGTATGAATTGGTCCATGGTGCTTCTCCTCTTTGGGGTGTGTAGGGCTAGTAGAGATTGAGTAGCTTTTTCTTCAGTGGCAATGGCTTTACCCCTGCCTTCTACTATAGGGAGTGGTCAGATGGCCTCTGCAACAGGTTCTTGAATTGATACACCTCCAACATATGCATGACCCTGTGCCTGAAACGATTCCAGACTCATCTGAATTGCACATTCTATATCATAT
>BQNB010093587.1:0-26325 GCA_026074375.1 Tanacetum coccineum
GGTGACTATGTCTTGCTCAAAGTGTCGCCTTGGAAAGGTGTGGTATGCTTTGAAGATTTTCTTGTAAGTTTTCAAATTTAAATTTCGTTTATCCTTTTGGGTTTATTTTGATGCATAGATGTTAGTTGTACATGTTGATCGTTGTAAAATCGATTTTTAGAAACGAAACGGATAAAAAGGGGGTGTTTGGTTCGTAAGATATAAAAAAGAAAAAAAAGGGGTTTTTGTAGTTTTGATGTGGTGGTTGTGATGGTTGAATAACATATGTTGCTAGATAGCTTATTTTTGATAGTAGCTTGTATAGCTTATTCGGGCTTATTTTTAAGCTATTTCTTGGCTTATTTTGGGCTTAAATGCCACATGACTTTGCAAAATCAATAGGAAAGTGATTTTGACTATTTTGTGATATGGCGTATGTTTGTGGACTATTTTTGAGGCTTATGGTAGTAACCAAATTCGATACGTAGCTTATTAGCTTATTTTCAAGCTTAATATACGTATTTTGGAGCTTATGGACTCACTGCCCAATAAGTCTATTTAAGCCGTGGATTAATGGGAGGGCTTATTGTGGTCTGGATTATTTTTTACTTATTGGTATAAGCTTATGTATGTAAATGAACATTGGTTTTAGACTTGGATCGTATTTTGGACTTATAAATATCTTAATGGACCCTTGTTGGGCCTTAAAGCCCAACAAGCGATGTTTAGTCGTTATGAGAGTTTTGACGGACTTTTGAAAGTGAAAATGTATTTACGAAGTGATATTGAACGATATTTTGGGAAAAACATTTTATTAAACATTAAAGATTGAGATTTTGGAATTTTGTCGAAAAGTGTCGAATTTATGAAAAGTGTTGAAAATAAGGTTTGAAACCTTGGAAAAACGTTGTTTGAGCGTACGGGTCATGTCGAAATTTCGTAAAAAGTTTATATTTAGAAATTTACCTAAAAACATGATTTTTGATTTTTAAATAATAAAATATAATTTAATTATTCTAATAAATTCACTAAAAGATGAAAAATATATTTTTTTCTCGAAACTTCTCTAATGTGTTTAGTATGAGTAAACGTTTCATTTTTAACCGTATTTGATTATTTTTGAAGTTGACGAAGGTACCGAGGGACTTGTCATGATATATTTATAATTATTAATTATAAATATTTATTTATATTACTTATCTATTTTCCTTAAATAGTATAAGTATGTATTACCGAGTAATGAGATTGATATGATTGTGGAGATATGTCGTCGACCGTCACACCACTAGATTGTTTTGGGTAATTGTACAACGCGTCTAAACTCTATGCATCAAACGTGAAGATTGTTTTGGGAATGAATGATTAAATTTGGACATTAACTGGACTAGGTCGTGTGCGAGCGTCGTTGCATTTGCTTGTGTGATTGAGATTTGGTTGCTAAAGACTTGCTTGAGGTGCGTTCTCGTAGCCCCACCTTTTACTGGTTTCTCCGTTGGGGGAAAATGATACTCAAATGTGTTTTGAAATGTTTTGAATTGATCTGTGCGAAATGTGGTTTTGTTTTTTGGACAAGTTACATGCTTGTGACTGATATGTGAATATTAAGTGCTGAATGATTGTTTGGATCAGAGGGGTACGCCTATCTCAGTATTTGCATGATTGTTTGGATCGGATGGGGAAAACCGAAAAAATCGAACCGAAAAAACCGACCAAAACTAGAAACCGATGGTTCGGTTTTTAATTTTTCAAAAACCAAAAAATTTCGGTTTGGTTTCGGTTTTTTTTCAAAAACCGAATCGTAAAAACCGAACCGAACCGAACCAAACCAGTTTTATAATAATATATAATTAATATAATATAAATAAATAAATGATAACTAAAAATTTTAAATTTATATTTAATTTATGGATGAAATTATTATAATATATATTATCTTAATGTTTATATATATGTTTGTCGTGTACGTGTGTTTACTTGATAATATGTCGTTACAATGACAATGATCATGCTATGTGTATTTTCACATGCATGTGTGTGTCTCTCATGCTATGTGTATTTTCACATGCATGTGTGTCTCTCATTTATATGTGTATAATTATAAAAAATGGTCATGTTAAAAGTGTCGTCATGGAAAGGGGTGATACGTTTCGGCAAACGGGGGAAGCTGAACCCTCACTATATTGGACCTTTCAAGATTCTTGCTAAAGTGGGAACACTTGCTTATCGACTTAAACTCCCAGAGAAATTAAGCCGAGTTCATAGCACTTTTCATGTTTCCAATTTGAAGAAGTGTTTCGTAGACGAACCACTAGCTATTTCGTTGGATGAGATCCAGATTGATGACAAGCTTAATTTTATTGAGGAACCAGTTAAAATTATGGATCAAGAAGTTAAACGGCTAAAGCAAAGCCGCATTCCAATCGTGAAGGTTCGTTGCAATTCGAGACGAGGGCCCGAGTTTACTTGGAAGCGTGAAGATCAAATGAAGAAAAAGTACCCTCATCTTTTCGTTAACCCTTAGTCCACGTCTTAAGCTTTGAGGACAAATCTCATTTAACGGGGGAAGAATGCACACCCTAAAAATTTCAGGTCAATATTTTAAACTTTTCCGATTATTATTTTTGACTTTTATACGTAACGTTTGAATCTGGCGATTTACCGGGAAGTCAACCCGCGTAAATCTGAGAAACGTCATCGGACGCGTTCTGACTTCGAATTTTGATTAGTTTAGATATTATATGAGTTATTTTATCTTTTCTAAGTGTTTTGCAGTTTACGATCACTCCCGGTATTTATTATTACGCTTTAACGTTTAAATTATGTTTTTCGCATTTTTGACCTAACGGAACCCCGGAAACCCGAAATCTTTTCGTGTAAACTTTAGTTATCGTCCATCTCATGATCATAAGCCAAAACTTTCGTTCAACCCCATCCCTCTAGTAAAATTGGACGCCTAAACCAAACCAAATGCAACCATAAGTCTTGAAATTAAATATAAGAGCATCTTTTTGAAAATCACATGCATGTGTGCATGAAAATGACACATGGGAATGTCATTCTCATACACAAAACCATATGTTAGATATAAGCATGTGATCCCTTAGTCACATGTTCTCCCTTTGAATTGAAAATTCAAAATCATAACATAAGACTTGGACCATGGTTAACAAAAATGTTTTGGCTCCCTCTCTTGGCCTAGTTTCGGCCGAACACACACACACCCCTTTGGTGTATGTTGGTCACATGTACACTATTATACACACCCTTAACCTAATGTTTTCTTATAAATACCATCACATATCACAACTTAGGGTTTCATATCATTTCCAAAGTCACCAACAAAAATTTTCTTTCCCTCCTCCCCTCTTGAAGCTCACGGCACACATACCCCTTTTAGGGTTTCCATTATCTTTGATTTCTTGTATAATCCAAGCATACAAGGTTTATTTCTAAGAACATTTAAGGTGGTTTAAAGTATTGGTTCTTTAATTTCAAGGGTCTTTCAAGAGTTTATATACTAGGGTTTCAAGATTTGTTGTTGTGTTTTATAGATCTAGTATTTTGGGGTTTAGATTTTGTGATTTCTCTACTTGTTCTTCGCTATTGTAAGTGTCTTGATCTTTTCTTGTGGTTTACTTATGTTTTTTATATATGTTCAAGATCCATACATCCTGTTGTGTTTTAATTTTTAAAAGATTATAAAACAAGATTTTATAAATAATGATGTTACTTTGTTTCACTAGTTAAATATTATGTCCTTGGTGAGATGGGGGTTGGATGAGAGTTGCAACAATATAAATGAAGGGATTAGGTTAGTTTTAGGTGTGGTTTTGTTGTGGATTAGTTGTGAATGGAGATTAGGCTAGACTATGCACTATTGTGAAGTTTGATGTGATTTTTGGAAGCGTTTGTGAAAAAAGTAGTTGCTAATCCGAAATGGTTTTGAGGTTTTGAGCGACTTAGGAATGTTTTCATTAGGCGTAAAAGTAGTTTTTGGAGAGCTCGTTTCGAATAGATAGTTTTTCATATATCGCACACTAAAATTGGACTTAAAACGGTCAAGTTATAGCCAAATGAAACTTGAAACATTTTTGGGCAAAACCAAATGAATAGTTGCTTATGTGAATAGTAAAATGGGTTTTCGGACACTTTCGAGATATTTTGAGCTTTTAAAACACTAGCGAAACATATATTAACACATATATATTGATTAGTATCATTTAAAGACGTCATTAACTTATTTTAGGAAAAGCGTTAAGGTTACTAAAAATAGTATTTTTTGGTTAAACGCCGAAACTTAACGACAAACTCTATAATTTTATTTAGTCACGTTTTGTTAATTAAAGTCAAAGCACAAAAACACACATGGATGTCTTTTTGTGATGAACATATTATGCAATTTTTGGCATACTTTTCGTGTTTCTAAGACACGTTATTATTCTAGGTCGCGGCTAGATTTCTATATCATCTTTTACTTGCATGATTTATCATTTGCTCATCTTGCTAAGGTGAGTTCATAGCCCCACGTTTTACTACTTTTACTTTACTACTTTGAGGTGAGAAACATTTCTTGCTTTTAAACTATGGACACAGTTACTTTACGTTACCTTTTCCTGATTACGTGTCGCCTAAGTAGCGAATAAACTACTAATGCCCGAACTATCATGAACCATCAATTGCTTAACCGATGGACTAGTTAAGTAAGCGTGAATGTTGTAAATAGATCTATTGGGACTAATTATCCTTATCCTGGTGAGTAGCGCTCACTACCCACGGGGCTCTCGATAAACGAATATATACCATGTCGGATTTCACTAGGTGATCTTGGTCATATACCTTTAGGGCAATTAATTCTTGTTTGGCATATAATATGCTTCCTTTTAATTGAGCTTCGGTGTCATGAGCTTACCGCAACAGTAAATACTTTTTATGTGGAGTTGTATTTGTTATAACTGTCGCATGCGTATTGCGAACTTGTGGTCCACTTTTAATACTAAATTCTAACCTATGAATTCACCAACTTTATGTTGACGTTTTAGCATATTTTTCTCAGGTGCTTAGATGTGGATGTCTTACTTGCTTTATGGTGTTGCCTTGCATCGGACCGGTTTTCAAGAATTATTATTATTTATGTTAACATCGTCGTCAAGCTTTAAAACCTTTTGTTCGCTTCCGCATATTATCTTTGAACTTATGTAAAACCTTAACTATTTTAAATTAATGCAACGATGTTGTATTTTCAAACGTACCCTTAGAGGTCGTTCTTTGTATCTTGTGTGATGTATATTATGACGTCACACCACTGGACACGTGTTTCTGTCCAGGCCTCATTTGGGGGTGTGACATTCCACTTGGGAATATATACTTGCCGAAGAGTTTCAGGATCCATGTCTTGAGAAACATAAAAACTTCCCGCTGACAGCTCTGTACCAACAGGCTGAGAAAGGCCAGCAATGTATGCCTCAGCCATGCTAGGAGAAGCAGAATCCCTAAATATGCTAGGTTAAACTTCTCCGGCATCTGACCCATGGACAAGAGCGGAGGTAACACATACAGTAATAGTAGTGGCAATATCCGCAATCAGTACGAGAGGAGGCGACATGAAAGACTTGATAACAGAAGTAACTTTGTCATCTGTGGCATTTGCAGTAAGATCATGAGAGGAGTCCAAAGAAATCGCAAACCTCTCTGCTGGATGTCGTGTTCATAGACCAGTCCCAGAAATAGAATAAGAAGTCACGGAGGAAGTAACAAAAGGCACAGTAGTCTCGACGCAACACCAACCTCAACAGGCAAAGTGCTCCCTTCCAGTAAACTCTGAAGTGCAGCAACTGACTTCCCATAAGTACTAGCACCAATACCAGAAATACCATGATCTTCCCTTAATTCTTTGGGAGGAAGACCCGAACCACCAGCACCATCAGCAGCTTTCCTCTTTTTCCTTATCCTCTTAGGCTTATCGGCAATAATAGCTTACACCTCATAATCCTCTACCACATCAATCCCTCCAACATCAATAACATGCTCACCCTGCTCAGTCTGGTTCGCTTTCGCAGCATCACCATCCCCCTCATTAACATCATCATCACCAGCACCCTGAACGTTGACATCTTCTTGATCATTTGCACCGGCAAGAGAAACAATGCGGCCACTGGTTAACTGAAGCAGTGGAACCTATCCCTCAGCAACATCTCGCTCTCCTATCCACACCTTAGTGGGATCCGCATGAGTGATTAAAGCAAACAAATTCATCTCTGCATACATCAAAAACAAGTCAGGTAAAAAAACTGATCAAAGGGCGCAAGCAAAAGAACACCCACCCTCATCATCATTAGCCTAGAAGGTCGGGTAACAGTTCTCATCTAGATCATAGTACCGACTTATGCCAACAAAGCATAAGAAGGATTCCAAAAACTTTCTAAACGAAGCAGGATTGTCAGCAAGGTAATTACACACGTCTACATTAAATTCAGCAGTCGTGGGATGGGGATCTTTCCTCAAGGTTTTATCATCATGCCACGGAACGGAAAGGGGGGGAGACAGAGGCGTCAACCCAGAAGAAATGATCATTCCAGTTTTTTAACGAATCTAGGGGTTTGGTGTAACAAATCGGAGCATTTTTCGCACGCTTACTAAAGGACATCCAACCTTTATTTTTGGAATTAATGTAAAACCTACGAAAGTTACCTACGGTTGGAACAAAACCATGGACGCGACACAAGATCTCAAAATGAGAGACTTTGGCGGCCGTAATAACTGAGATAAATTGATCTGAAAATATGCAAGTATATCTACAAAGAACTAAGAAAGGGGGATATGATAATTAGCAAAATCAAAAAACTTGCTATAAACACCAATTTTACCAGGGGGACTATTACAGATCCTATCATTACAACTATGAAGTACATGATGAACAGCATTAGGAATATAATACTTCTCACACAGAGCATCTAAAGTAGACTGGGTTAAGATGGATTTCACACTATCAATAGTACCCATTGTTGAAGAGAACAAGTTAAAACCTAACCTCGTGATCAAATAAAGCTTCAAACGGTTACTGATGTGGAGAAGTAAGTAAAAAAGCGTGAGAATTTTTCAACAATGGCGATGATGAAAGAAGAAGAAGAAAAAGGAAACAGTAAAAATCAAAGGGGTATTTATACCCTTAGCATAGTAAATGCAAGGAGCAGCAAGATGAAGACACGTGTAACCCACTAAGTCAACCAACATATAAGATTAAAAGAAAAGCAGATGTGATGACAGTTAGGTAACTGACCTTAAGTCATGTTATTTAAGAAAAAAAAGGTTAGGGTAATTACACCTCACCTCAACCCTACCTAACCAGTTAAGGAAAAGTCTCATAAGAAGGAAGGTGTACGAAACTAAAGGAATAAAGTCTAGCAATATTCACCGCACACGACACAACGCCATACGCAGTAACAATACTAGACTGGGGGGACTTGATGACGTATAATTGGTAGGGGTGAGCAGAAGAAACCGAAAAAACCAAAACCGAAAAAATCGAACCGAAAAAACCGACCGAAACTAGAAACCGATGGTTTGGTTTTTAATTTTTCAAAAACCGAAAAATTTCGGTTCGGTTTCGGTTTTTGTTCAAAAACCGAACCGTAAAAACCGAACCGAACCGAACCAAACCAGTTTTATAATAATATATAATTAATATAATATAAATAAATAAATGATAACTAAAAATTTTAAATTTATATTTATTTTATGGATGAAATTATTATAATATATATTATCTTAATGTTTATATATATGTTTGTCGTGTACGTGTGTTTACTTGACAATATGTCGTTACAATGACAATGATCATACTATGTGTATTTTCACATGCATGTGTGTGTCTCTCATTTATATGTGTATAATTATAAAAATTTGTGTAAACGTTATTAGGCTCATATTGACAAAAAAAAAATTAAAAAAATTAACCAATTTTCTACGTAAAACAAGGTTATTAATATAAATTAGCAAAAACCAAATTTAAACGGTTTGAAATCGAAAAACCGAACCGCAAAAACCGAGAAACCAAAAAAACCAAACCGCCAAAAACCGAGCGGTTTCGGTTTTTGGTTTTATAAAAACCGAATATTTCGGTTCGGTTTCGGTTTTAGCCAAAAACCGACCCAAACCGAACCGTGCACACCCCTAATAATTGGTACGACGGGCTTCTGGGCCTGGGTCGTACCATTACACATGGGCCTCAGCCCAACTAAACAAATAACAAGTACGACAGGCCAAAACTAAGCCCAGAACTAAACTGGCATGGCCCGGATGCAACAAGACAGACGCAGATCGGTTATAAACCACTTCTGTAGGCTCTTCGCGGACCAACTAACATCTGCGGAAGGGGATCCATGTCTACAGGTCACGATTACTGCGGACCCTTGCCCGACAAGGATCCCACTCCGGCCACTACAATTGTAGGCGAAATACTTGAAAACCCTAGTACTAGACCCCCTATAAATAGGGGTCCTCTGACACACCAAAAGGCAAAATCTCTCTAACTCCTCCAAATACACACACATACTTCTGACAACATGATTTCTTACTCTCACGTCGGAGTCTAATCGTGGGGTCCGTCCCCACGATAAGGCTAACGGTTTACTTTCATTGTGCAGGAAATCATCCTAATCACTTGGTTTAGTACAAGATCCAACCCAAAGTGAGTGTGAAGGTTCAACCCAATAAGCAATCTTAACACATCTCATACCCGTGACATATTTTGTACTAACATGTATATTTGTCGATCAAAACATAGAGTGTATTGTTTATTACATGGTTAAATTTGAAGGATGACTCATTAATGGTAATTGATTGAGTGACATAGTTGAAGTACGAAGTATTAGCGGACAAACAAGCAAACTCACTCACTATTAGATGATAAATAAGTACAATCTCGTTTGTTGGATCATGGTTTCCACTCATGTAAACTCTATATATTGTGTCTCAATAAAAATCATAACCCACGGAGAATTTTAGCTTCGTATTGAAATTCCAAAGAAAAGAATTTTGGAACCTCCGTTGTAGCCGCCTTCACGCGTCATAACAGCCTGTCGAGTTTTTAAAAATACAATCAGCTCAATTGTTTTGCTTATAACTCTCAAACTACTTAGAGTTAGCTGACGCGTCAGTGGTCGTAGATTCGTAATTAAATTTCGAAGATAAGCATAGTGGAATTTCCGCTCCATCTATTGAACGCTTTGTCACGCGTCGTTATAAATCTAGACAATCGTCGATTTTTTTTCTTTAGATTACGCTTATCCGCTGCGACTTGGTACCTATTTTTTAATCAAGATAACTATTTTTTGTTTTCTATTTAGCTATATGTTTTAATAATTAAAATATTTCCTTTAATTCAAGCTTTCTCGATTTCACCACTCAAATTGTGAGGTGTAGGACCCAAGATATCAAGATTCTAACATGATTGGGAGGTCGTGATGGGTAATATAATCCGAGATACATATCTCGGTTCTACACTAAGAAACCTAGAGAGAGTGTGGTGAAAAGAAAGTGAAGTTTTATTAATGAAATTGGAAATTGTTGCACACCCCTCATGGAGAAACATGAGGGGTATTTATACAAGGAAAATAACATACCAATATAATGTACACAACTCTAATCCATATTCTATTACTAGCTAACTAACTAATACAAATCCAGTAAATGTCGCCACTTAAGATTCCAACAATCTACCCCCAAGCGGTGATATACTAGATTTGTTTACATTTTTGTCTACAAGTAAGAATAATAATGTCGTCGAAAGCGCATCTAGGTCTGAGGATGTCTTTGAAGCTCTTTTCTTCTAAATGTACCCCAACTTTGAACTTTTCACTTGAAAACAAGCAATGTAAAGATAACTAATTGAGTTTTACTCCCCCCCAAACTGGCAATCCCTTATGTAGATTCGAAACTTAATGTAAATGGAGTATAATTTGTCTTTGTCTTTGAATTCGCAGTGAATGAAAAATGTAGAAGATACGGTAAACCACACCCAAATGCAAGTATCTCTGTTTGTTGTCATGAAATGATGATTGTTCGTTTGGGGAACATGATGTCAACAATGTCGTATCACTTATGATGTATATTTCACAACAACCAATCACACGGGGTGGAAATGATAATACAAGACTCGGATCCACCTAACCAATGTCCGATGGTATATATGCCTATAACCTTTTTTCTTGACCGACTTGTAACCCCCTGCAAGCACACATTTCTTTTCCCATGATGGTTACAATCTACTAGAAACATCATGAATCCATGTACGCCCAAAACTATCCCGTGAGAACATGTTGACAAACTAAAACTCTCTTTAAGTTTCCCCTCTATCCGATCTTTTTGCATACCTCTTATCAATACCACGGCTAAAAGTAGTGACAAACTTCTTGAGATAATCTTAAACTGCGATCTTGTGATGTAGTAGGTGACACAAGTCCCTTAAACCTAAATTGTGTAAAACTCGTAACTAGAACGATGTAGCGACTTCATGAGTCACTAAATACCCTATACTCAACTCCGTGAAGTATATTTAGTACACATCCTCTTGACCTAACCTCAACCTCACGAGTCATTGAATACGAATCATGTATTGCCCAAAGTGACAATTACCGTGTGATCAATGAAGAGCCAACTTAGGCGTTTATAGTATCACAAAAGTAACCAAATATCCAAGTCGAATCACCTTCAATAAACCCAAACAAGTCATGTTTGAGACATAGAACCAACCATCCTTTTAGACTTAAAGACAAATAAGCGCACGAACTCACAAAGAACTAACTTCAATCCTAATCTCGTAAACTAAAGATAACCCCAAACAAATAGTCACTTTGATATTAGAATATTAGCCATGTGAAATGTGAAACTTGATAAGGATCGATCATATCAAGAATTGTTAAAGTATTTGTTTGTATTGTAATTCGGTTTAAGGTGAGCGTGTTTCTCGGTTAGTATTATCTTGGTTAAGTTGTCATGGAACATATAGTATCTTGGATATTTAAATACACAACTATCTTGATTATGCATACAACATAGTATCTATGTTATATCTTCATACTACTATCTCGATTATCAACTAATATTATATATCTTGGTTAGGTCGTAGTAAACCTAGCTCGGTTGGACTAAAGTATATTTCGGTTGTAGGTCTTCATATGGGTAGAATTTTGACTAAAGAAATGACTATAAGAATCGAAATAATACAAGAACCAAAATATTATTATCTTGGTTGTAACCACATATGTTATCTCGGTTAAGGTCATTACATATCTCGGTTGTTTGAGCATAGGATATCACGGTTGTAATGAAATGGAAAACCGAGTAATGTGGTGAAAACCGATATATAAGAACTGAGATATAGAATCAAAATAGAGAACTGAGATATAGGGTATCTCGGTTTGGACCATAAGTATAAGTGGAGAGATCTAAAATTTGTGGGATGAATCTGGACATTACTCTAAACTGAGATACTATCTTCAAAATGGAAAATCTTGCACACCCCCGTGGAGAAACATGCATTGTATTTATACAAGGAAAACAACATAGAAATAAAAAAATAAACAACTCTAGTACATGTTTTATGATTTGCTAACTAACTTATGAAAATCTAGCAAATGTCACCACTTAAGATTCCAACAATTTCCCCCCAAGTAATGATATACTGATTTTTGTCTACAAGTAAGAATAATAGTGTTAGCGAAAGCGCAACTAAGTCTAAGGATGTCTTTAAAGCTCTTTTCTTTTGAATGCACCCCAACTTTGGACTTTTCACTAAAAGACAAACAATGTAAAGATAACTAATTGGGTTTTACTCCCCCTTCAAACCGTTCTTCATATAGATACGAAACTTGAAGTAGACACTGACGACGCCATGTATGGAGTGGGGTGGGCCATGGCCCATCTTAATATTTCAATGTTCTTCTCTACTATAAATACGTAGAGATATTTAGCCTATTTGACGTATTTTGACCCACCCTAAATTATTTTGAGTCGCCATTTATAAAGATAAACATAATATGAGTATTAGTTTCTAACAATTATCATCAAAAGTGAAATACTAAAGTGTCATAGACCAATATTTATTAGTAGAAAATATGTAATTATTACTAAAATCATCAAATAAGTGTTTAGAAGCTTTTTCATTTAATAATCATCGTGATATCAATGTGTAATTGGTTTTTTTGATACCTTTTTGGCCCACCTAAGTTATAAATTAAGGCTTTGTCCCTGGATATAGAAGTATCTTATGTCTTTCTCTTTGAAGTCGCAGCGAAAAATGTAGAAGATACGGTAAACCACACAGCGCAACTAAGTCTAAGGATGTCTTTAAAGCTCTTTTCTTTTGAATGTACCCTAACTTTGGACTTTTCACTAAAAGACGAACAATGAAAGATAACTAATTGGGTTTTACTCCCCCCTTCAAACCGTTCCCCATATAGATTCGAAACTTGAAGTAGACACTGACGACGCCAAGTATGGAGTAGGGTGGGCCATGGCCCATCTTAATATTTCAATGTTTTTCTCTACTATAGATACGTAGAGATATTTGGCCTATTTGACATATTTTAACCCACCCTAAATTATTTTGAGTCGCCATTTATAAAGATAAACACAATACGAGTATTAGTTTCTAACATTTAACATCAAAAGTGAAATACTAAAAGTGTCATATACCAATATTTATTAGTAGAAAATATGTAATTATTATTAAAATTATCAAATAAGTGTTTAGCAGCTTTTTCATTTAATAATTAGCGCGATATCAATGTGTAATTGGTTTTTTCGATACCTTTTTGGCCCACCCAAGTTATAAATTATGGCTTCGTCCCTGGATGTAGAAGTATCTTATGTCTTTCTCTCTGAAGTCGCAGCGAAAAATGCAAAAGATACGGTAAACCACACTATGCAAGCTTCTATGTTTGTTGTCTTGACAATGATGTGTTGGGGCAACATTGACTAAGATTTCCTTGATATTTTAACGATGACGAATAAACGTTAGCAACACTTAAAATAACAAACAATAGTCAAAATCCGAAAAATGGAAACAGTGTCTCTGGCGTGTTGGTCACGCGTCAGCACGTGGCCAGCGCGTCACACTCGAATTTCATTTTACGAAATTTTACTCGTCGGCTTTCCTCTTACCCGACACATGTGGATCTTTCAATAAAGGTATGTACATGATACTTGAGCAATTGGAAACACTCGAAACGAGGTTTAAACTTAGAAAGGAGCAAAAACAAATCCTCCTGTTTTTTAACAATACGCCAACTCATTTCTTTTATCAAACGCCTCTAGCCAAGGCTGAAACTTCTTTTTTAAACCTAGTATACTTTCAACATACAATCAAATGAAAATATTCATTTGACCTTAATCCGAATTCACGTAACGAGTTTTACTCCCTTATTGGTCAAACTAAGTCAAAGGTCACTTTGCCTAAATGCATCATTTCCCTTTACGGGATGTGCTTTACTTGAGATGCAAAACACTTAGCTTGTTTTCATCAAGATGATTAGTGATCATATCCATCATTGATAATCATGGATTAAGTCTTAATGACTATTTAAGTTTGTGGTAAATGAAGGTTAATTATGCTTTAATCCTTCTTACCTTTTGTACACTTAAATGTTTTACAAACTCACACATTCCTCTATATATTTCTCCCCCTCACAACATTCACACTTCCTCACCAAGCAAAGGAATATTCCTTTAGCATATTTTTTAATTCCTAACTATGCCAACTCACTCACTCAACCATGGTTAGTTTCTAACCAAGCTAATTATATGTGAGGAATACCCAAACATACCATTTGTCCAATGGTTCTTATCTATCTCCTAGAAATTGGACAAATATCCCTAAATATTTTTTAAAACACTTCACAAATGTTTTTATCAAATGGCTATTTGGTTTAGGGATGAGCATGGGTCTAGAACCGGTGGAACTGGAACCGGAACCGATGGATCCGAGAACTAAAATTTTAAGAAAAATAGGAACCGAGAACCGAACCAAATAGTTTTTTTTGGTTCCGGTTCCGGTCCCGGGAAGTAAAGAGATCTATGATAAGATCGTAACAATGACTACATAATAACTAACTAATCTATAACACTTCGTTTCTTGGCAAATACGAATGTTCTTCCTTTGTACTTTGATTGGATGGATGCTTGGATCACTTGTAAACAACTTAAACAAGCTAAATGATCAAAGAAATATAAATAAGAAAAAAATCTGATTTTTGTGAGGGGTGGGGGCCATAGAAAAGGAGTGTGTATAAGTTGAAAATTAGTTAGGAATGATTTGCTATTTATAGGAAAACAAGGACCCGTTTGACACACTAGACGGTCTGACGGTCCCTTATATATAATGGGATTGTCCCCTATTTAAAAGGGACCGTCCAGTGTTATCAGGACGCTCTTGTTTTTGTCTTTTTGTGTTAAGATTTATGTGGTTAGGTTTTATCTATTTTGAGGGGTGGGTGGGGGGGAAGGAAGGGGAACCAGATTTTGAATATATATACTTAATAAAACATTTCTTTATATTACAAACATATTTTGTCTAATTATATTGTAAAAAAATATTTTGTGTTAATTAAAAAAATGTAAAGTGTAAGATAAAAACTTTGTGCTTTGATCATTCATCATGTTCATATTTGTTTGTACTACCTTAAGTGGATTTCGTCGAAAATGGAATTTTACGACAATAACTTGTATTGTTTATTTTTAAAGTTAATTGTTTTTACATTTTGTTATTATAAAAACATAGAGAAGTCAAAAAATATAAATAATATTGTTAGACATTATTCGTATTAACAGACTATTTGAGTTTGTGGTAATTAAAGGTTAATTATGCTATGATCAATTTAACCTTTTCTACATAAATGTTTTACAAACTCCCACATCCCTCTATGTATTCTTCACACATCACCTACACCTCAATTCTCACTTAAAGATTCCCTAATCATTTATTAATCCACATTTCCCAAATTATTCTCACCTTTCCACACAATCCAAACATTACTTATACCTTTCCAAATACATTCCCTAATCATTATTGTCAAACTCTTTTCTTACTTAATGAAAATATGATTAAACCACATAATCAATCCTTTGATTATCTTTATCTTCATCACATTCCTTACAACTATAAACCTTAAACCGTCAGCACTTAAAACTTCCCCAATCTGATTATCCTACATGACAACTTACATTCCTTGACACAATGTACCTCATTGTACTTGTTGTCTATCAATATTAATAACGCTTCCCCAATATGTCATGCTCCCCCCCCCTCCTCCTTCTCTACATACATTCTCTATTCATTCTCTTGCTTTATCTCTACACTCACACACACTCTCATTTGAACTTTCCCTCCCTCATCCTACCACCCCCCCATACCGCTACATAAAAAGCTTCTCCAATACTCTTCCACACAACACACCACCACCCATACAACACACACACACTCACACTCACACACTTCTACATTTGGAAATTCAAATCCTCACCACTCTCCACCAAGCTTCCTTATATACCGTACCCACCTCACCCACTTATCTCTACATTAAAATTACAAATTTGAATTTCAAATTCTCCTCCATCAACATCACACCTCTCTCCAAAGTAAAGGAATTATTCCTTCTCCCGCCCCCGCCCACCCCCCCTACGCCCCCGCCCCCGTCTCCTATTTCACCTTTGGCATTCCTTTCCCCTCCTCTCATAACTACCCCCCGTCGTGACAACCTACCCAATAGTTGGTTGACCTTAAGTGTAAGAATAGTGGATGGGTCAAAGCGTGAAGTACAATTGGGGGTTTAACAAGAACGGGTATTTAAAACGCCAAAAACCCAAAAAACCCTAAAACCCTAAAACTGGCTTCTGGCGCTCTAGTTACACGGTGACGCGTAGGCACGCGCTGAGCTCGAATTAGATTTTCTCAATTTAGGTTTTTGGCCTATAAATACCCCTCCTTAGCTCTTGTATTTCTAACCTCTTGACATTCCTTTTTTCCACTTTTTTCTCTTCTCCTATCCTCTAAGTCTAACACCTCTTGTATTTTTATCTTCTCATCTATCATTCTATTGAAGAACACATCTCCGTAAGAGAGACACACAAGTACATAATCCACACTTGTGTGTTAGTAGTCGAGGGTCTTCTTTCTCATACATTTTCTATTAGAATTGAGTCTCTAGGTTAGGTTAGGACTTGATTTAAACAATCAAAATTCATTTAATTTGGTTGTAAGAGAAGTCTTATATCTTAGTGATCAAGCTTAGATCATTGGGTGATCTAGTTTGGGGTTTTTTTGGTAACCATGGTTTCTGACACATTAGCCGAATAATCCATGGGGTTTGAACCCACCGCCACACAGACTTAAACTAGGTAAAGCCCTCTCTTTTTAGGAGGTTGGCGTGGCCACTTCAAGGTTGTTTGCACCTAGCAGGAATTGAACTTGAGACCTCACACATTTTAGAGTGATAGCCACAAACCCTTTTGCCACTAGGCCACCCTTGAGTGGTTATCTAGTTTGGGTTTTGGTATACTTACAAGGAGAAGTTCTTAGTGGTCCTAGTTGATCTTAGTGATCCTAGAAGAAAGTCAAATCACGGGTTCTTAGGGGTGGATTCTGAGGGCGGAATACCATGAAGTAGCTCTTCTTAGTGAGCGCCGATCTTAGTGCATATCAGTTGAACGAAGCTGTAATACAGTTTATAGTCCACCATTAGGATTATACTAGAGTAATAGTATAGGTGTTGTCGATTCGCAACTAGACGTACGGATGATATAAACCCCCCATCCTGAACCAGTATATATCATGGTGTCTCTCTCTCTATCTACTTATTGTCTTTATCATCAAGTAGATCATTATACCACTCATTTTTTTGGAGACTTGAAGTTCATAAACTTTGAAGAAGTCGAAAAGACCGTATTTACCCCTCTACGGTTGTACATGATGATTGTTCGTTTGGGGGACATAATATCAACAATATCTTCTCACCGTAATGTATGCTTCACAACTACTAAATATACAGGTTGAAATGGTAATACAGGCTCGAATCCACCCACCCAATGGTATATATGCCTATAACACTTTTTCGTTGACCCGATAAATCCGAACATAACTACAAACCATGGTGTATATGTTTATAGCCCTTTTTCCTAACTTGTAACCCTGTGCAAGTATACATTTCTCCCCCCATGATCATTACGATCTATCGGAAGCATCATGAATCCGTGAATGCCCAAAACTAGGGTTGTAAACGAACTAAACGTTCAGTGAACATTTCAAGAACCGTTCGGTAAAAAGTTCGTTTATGTTCGTTTATTTATTAAATGAACGAACATGAACAACATTTTACATTCCTTTAGTTAAATGAACGTACATGAACAAAAGTCTTGTTCGTTCACTTATGTTCGTGAACGTTTAATTATTCGTTTGTTTATGATCATATATTTGTTTGTGTTCGTCCATCACATCATTTTATTATATAGTTTTAAAATTGATTTACATAAGCAAAACAACACTTAAGTAACACAATATTGTGTATATTTTTGTAAACATTGTGTTCGTTTATGATCATATATTTGTTTGTGTTCGTCTATCGCCCGTTTATGTTCGTTTAGTGTCTTAATGAACAAACATAAACGAACATGAACAACATTATTTCTTAATAATCGAACATGAACAAAAGAATTTGTTCGTTTAAGTGATCGTGTTCGTTTATTTGTCCAGCTAAAACTAAATGAACGAACATGAACAAGGCTTCGTTCGTGTTCGTCCGGTTCGTTTATATCCCTGCCCAAAACTATACCGTGAAAAGATGTTGACAATATAAAACTCTCTTTACGTCTCCCCTCTTACCTATCTCTTTGTTGTCCCCCTTATCAATTAGTTCGGGACTCAAGTCTCCTAAAGATTTTTTTGTCTTTCCCGTGAAGCATGGTAGGGTTTTCCTTGGATTCTCACAAAAGAAACCTACTTTCCTGTTTGTTTTTTCCCTTTTATACTCTGCACACTAAGTCTTGGTAAAGAGGATCTCGTTGAACTCAGAATCAGGATCAAAGCTGGTAAGAGTACATAACCAGAGCATGAAACATTTCCAAACAATTCTGGTCTAATTGCTAGAAGCAGGGAAGGAGCTGTTGTGAGAAGTGAAACATTGATTGAGCATGATGATTTTATGAATGATTTGATGAGGAAGATAAAGGTTTTTTGGTGAAAAGTTAAAGATGCATTATTAATAATACAAAGACAAATTACAACCAATACTAGGAATCAGACAAGCCTAATTCCATAGCTAAATGTAGAACTAAACTAAATACAATAGACATAAGTCTGGCAGCATACAAAAAAAGATCTCAGACATCAATGTCTATATCTCAGACATTGCAGTTAGACTGACAACTAAAACAAACCAACCAGATGTATACTGGCTTGATTAGCTTTCAAGCTTACAGGATCAAACAATACTTCACCTTAATGCACCAGAGACCATGCCTCCTTGACTACATTTCCCAACACCTCACATCTACAAGTCATTCAACCTACAACCACAATAACTTGAGATGAAGAGGGTCAAGCATCAACAAGAGAAGAATAGCCACCCATTCACACTATTTGGAGGGCTATACCAGCAATAGCTACATTTTGCCATCATAAGCCTCTAACACCAAACAAAAGCTACATCCTCATTGAGTGGATCAAGAGACTAAGAGGATGGGGCATCACTATGATAGAAACACACACCTCCAAAATAGATCCAACCTACCTTCCTATGATAGAGTATATGGTGGTCAATAAACCACCCAACATACCCTGTCCACCTAGACCATTACCCTTCATAAAGGAAAGCCCTTCCTTATGATACATTCTTCTGAAACAGACCTCCTATCAAGCCAAACATAGCCAATCTTAACTCCCCCAAGGCCAATTAAGAAAAGCTATGAGGCTTAAATAGGTACAGTCACTCTAGAAGAACTCCAAGATACAATGAACTTTACCAATGTATGGCATGCATATCAGCTTTCTTGAACATAGAATAGACAAGAAAGATATAACACCAGAATCCAAACACCCCTTAATCAATATTAGTATGTAGAGTCTTCACATACAGTTCTTCAATAGACTTGCTAAGAGTGAATGCTTAAAGAACTCATTTGCAACAAATATTTCAACGAGTTTGGATTCTTCACCGTTTTCTACAAATACTATCATGGATCCGCAAATGGGCTTATTTTATAGTTTAAGACAAGAAAGCACTAAATGAGCTAGAAGTTACCAATTATCGACTAACAAATTTGAGAGATATATTGGAACCGATTAGATAAACACTATGGGACCTGAAGAATTCACAAATTTTGATATTTTGTGTTACACATCATGTTTGCATAAGTATCAATAAGGAAGATTAAGAGTAAGAGAGAGGAGACTAGAGAGTTTTTTTACACATTTTTAATTTTCATAAAAGAGAAAAAAGGAAGGGAGGAGGATACAAATGTAAAAGGTTTTTAATCCTAGTTTTTAGAAGGTTATTTATACTAACACTATCTTACCTCCCTACTTTGGATATTTGGTCAACATTTACTTAAGTTTGACCAATATTCCTTATTACATGAATAAATAAACTAAAAGTACTTATTTATACAAGAAACAATTCATTATTAAATAATTAACACTTTTTAATCATAACAATCTCCCCCTAAGGGTTGATTATTCTTGATGCTTCATCATCTGTAGATATTGTCATCCATTCACGAACGACTCCCACCTTCACATCTGCTTGCGCTGCTTTAGACGCTTCACTGTTTCTCTTTCGCAAGCTTTCATTATCTTGAGGTCTAAACTTCCAAGCAGTGGAGCCTTCTTCAAAAACCCGGTCTCAAAGATCTTCATCTTTACTTCTTTCAACACCTTTTCTAGAGTATCATCACAAAACTTTGACAATTCTTCCAGATCCATAAATCGCTTCTCATTTTTGTTGTTCAAGTAAATCAAACATGTAGTTGGTTTATCTACAATGGAGAAGGGATCACATGCTTTAATATCAGGACACGTCAATGTTGGGAGCGTGAGTTTTATCTTGATAATGGTATGTTAGTGCCAATATTATTGATATTTAATATATACATTCTCTTATGTTTGGTGACGACAAACTGTAACATTGTAAAACATAACTTCTTCAGACTACATACACTACACACTACACACATCCCTCAGATACGTCAAAATAACTAAGAATATATAATATAAACACAAAACTATAAATAACCCCTCATCTATGAACATTCAATTTCAATTAACTGTCCAAAATATAAAACCGTATAATACCCACCCCACCCCATCGCACCCACAAACACATCCAACACCAAAACGCACACACCCCACCCCCTACAATCACCCAGCCCATCGAATAATCAACCTCCCACAAACCCGACTCACACCCCACAAAAACGCTATACATACCCCTACATCACCAAAACCAGACCATCGTCACCCCAAAAAAACAAAACTTAACCAACAACCCCCCCCAACACCGATATTACTCCCGACCGGAAAAAAACTACCCCCTCAACACAACCTAACAGACACAACCCACGACATCCCACCACACCACAACACCTGCCAACCTATAACTCTCTAACAACACAACCGCCACACACACCCAACACCCCAACCACACCCCATACTACTCCCCACACCACACCCCCCACCCCTACATCAGCCAAACATACGACCTTACACAACCACTCCACACACCTCAACAAAACAAACACCTATCAACAAAACTACATACCCAACCCCCAAAAACAAGCACCAACAACCACCCCAACAACCCACCCATACAACAACTACAACCCCCAGACTCAACCATACCACCAGCAACCCACATACCCCCCCCACCCCACCACAACCCCAATACCCAACCAACCCCCTCCACCCCCCTATAACCCCGACCTAACCCCCCCCGAACATAAACCCCTTCCCTCCCCACACGCACACCATCACATAACATAGGGGTGCGCTACACCACCCATTCATCCCTCCAATCAGAAACCCCTCAAACAACCCCAAACAAACAATCAACACGAAAGACAACACTCTACAAAACATACCCCACTAAAGAACCCAATTCACAGCAAAACAACACACCATATCACTATAACCACATCAATAACACTAGGCAACATAACAACATTACGACCACACAAAATTACACATACCTATTAACATTCTTACAAGTATGTTTAAATGCTCCAATATATTCCCAAACCACACCCCACCCACACAACTCGAAAATAAACACAAACCACATTACCAACCCACAACCCCCACTACACCCCACCCACTCCACCGACCCACCCCCACCACTTTCCTACTCCCTAATCAATACCGCACACTACCCCAAACACACCCGAACATGAAAGAAACACTTCTGAATAGAAAAAACTTAACACACACGAAATATCCACCACCTAACCACCCCAATGTATCCAAATATCAACACTAGACTACGACACCGGAGAAATCAAACACAAACGGGGCTATGCACGAGAAAGAAACAGGCCAAGCAAACGAGCTAGCCCAATATGGCCTAAAAGAGTTCGGACCCATCAATGTGCCCATTAAGGCACAATGCAAAGCTTCTAAAAGATGTAGAGAAACAAGCTTATTCAAATATGAAATTAAGTCATCAAGAAGATAGAGGAAACTAGTTGGTGCATCGCTTTTGTCCAAACACCATATACACCCCCATTGGACAAAAAGAGACTAATCCAAGATAAGGCACTCCTAATACAAGGGCAATAAATTGTCCTCCCCTCTTCCTTTATGAAACCAAACAGAACCAACACACGAACACAATAGAGTTTTAATTTTTCTTTCTTCATCTTTGATCATGGTTCTAAGCATAACATGGATCAAGTTTTTATACTCTAAGTATTCACTAAAACCATGGGATATAATCGTAAAGTATAGGATGACTCAACATAAAAGTAATCATCCTTGATTACTTATAGATCATTTAGTAGATTAGGTTGCATAGAAGTGATTACTTTTGATCACTGTATGTCATAAGGGTTAGAATCAATTTAAGTATTGTAATTCTTGTTATTTATGTAGATTGGGATATGTATAAACCAGAATTAGTGTATTGTGTGTTGTTTAGTATTTTAAGGCCTCAAAAAACAATGGTGAAGTGTAAAAATTGTTTCTATAGCTAAGATTAAGACTCGCCATTACTGTAGTGTCAAAAAATTAAATTAATCAACGTGGATTATGTTGTTTAAGAGGGCCTTAAACATAAGGTTTGTATGTTGGGTGACCACAAAACATAATGGTATGTGTGGACCTAAAGAAGGACTCGACATCTAGCTTAGTGTCGGAAAATAATGTAAGCAACATTATAAGGTTTTATCCGCCAAAAGGGAGCTTGTTGATTAGTGAAGTAACTCTCGAGTTGGATACTCGGGGAGTAGAGTAGGCGAAGAGGAGCTTCGTGACCGAACCACTATAAATCACCATGTCCGGTTTGCATTTTATTTTACCTTTTGCTTTACTTATTTCTTTATATTTATCGCTTTACTTTTACACTTGCATTGTGCTTATGATTGTGTGAATTGTTGTATATATTGTGTTAGTTATGGTTGTGTAGTTCTTTGTAGTAAATATTGTGAGTGTGGTTATATTTTTAGAATATGCACTAGTTATAGTAAATCTATTATCGACACTTCTCATATTGTGTCAAACTTGATTGGTGATTTGATACGAAAGATCTAGTCCAAAAACCTCTGCTGGAGGCGGTCCCCATAAATCAGGGGGCCCGCTGATTTAGTCAGGCTGCTCTAATATATTTATGGGACCGCCGACAAAGAGATATGTAATGTTAGACCATATATTTTTAAAAGAAAATGTATTTACCCCTCCCCTTTACGGTTTCCACAATTGATATCAGAGCCACACGTCTTCTAGTTTTCAAAACAAATGGTTTTTAAAATAGAGTACGATCCATGTATCAAATTACCCATGAAGGGGGATTAAATATAAAAAGTGTTTTGTTGCTTGATTCGTAATAATTTTGTTGTTAGATATACTTCGTATAATAGCTTGAAGGAAAATCTTCTAATTTTTTTTGGAAATGTCAATATTTTTTAGTCATAAGAGTAGAATGGCGTCTAAAACACGTATTTTATGTGCCAAATGATAACAACTTTTCTGAAGTCCCACGTCCTTTAAACAATTCACCAAATTATTTATACAAAATACGAGGTTTCTTGGGTCACTAGTGTCGGTCACCCAAAGTGATAGGACGGCTTCCACTATATATATCTGGGAGCCTTCACCTTTCTAGGGGCCTGTCTGTCATTTCGTCAAATATTGGCAAATTGTGAAAAATCATATAAAAAATCAACCTAATGTTCCGTAGAAGTCCGTTCACCCCTCATTTTAAAGGTACTGTAAGTCAACTATCATTTAAAAATATCTTCCAATAGTTTTTTTTTTTTTTCCAAATAAAGTCAGTCAGAATGGAAATTACTACATAGTAGTCAAAATTTATGTTTCGTTTTGACGTAAAACTTATAGTTTACCTTTTTTTTCAAGTCAAGCATTTCTAGTCGATGTATATTTAAAAAATGGTGTATTTGTGTTTTCAAAGCATTCATCTTGATTAATTTTTGAAATGGGAAGGAAACTATTTTATTTTCAAATAAAATCAAGCTAAGAATACAACGAGTAACTAATACACAGAATAACGACGAATATCTTTATGTGTATGCTAGATGATTATGTGTGTTTACATGTGTTTTAACTTTGTTAATGGATATTAACAAGTAATTATTACTATTTGTAATAGCAATTTATAAATCAAAACACCACGTGGTCCATGTATGCTATGTGTTTGTTACTAGTTTTTCTAAATTATGCTTAATAGGAATTATGCTAGATCTATTGCATTAAGTTGCGAAATTATTTGTGCATTGCATATAGGCATAGATAGCTATATTTACAAATGTTACATAAACATCTTGTAAATCATTTTAAGTGTAGCAACCTACTTAGAAATGAGAGCTCAATAGTTTGTCCAATGTGTAGAAAAATATTGTCATAAGATCATATGTTAAAACTTGTCACCAAAATATTTCCAACACGTTAACTCTCTTCTAACAAGATGTCTAAATTTTTTCATCGTCTTGACTTGTTTAACCATGGGTTGGTTAAACAAAATAAAAGATTGTATTAACACAATAGTAATATAAGTAAAACAAAATTTATTTTTTAAAATTTTGCCTTGTGCTTGCATTGTTTTCTAAACACACACATTAATTAATATCTTTTAATAAACATATAGTATTTTACAAAAGATGTGTGTTGCATTAAATAGGTTAGGAAAATCATATATATACTCATAAAATGTCAAAAAACTATGCATACTATATATAACAAAAAATAGTTTTTCGCACAAGCAAAATATATGATAATCTTGAAGTAAGAAATTAACTTGTCATTATTCATCAACATCACCTTACAACTAGTCTTAGGATTAATGGAACACACTATGAAAATCTATATTTGTTTTCTTTTAAAATAAGAGTTTTCATGAGAGTCAAGAAAGATTTCGAATATATATCGACTCATTATTCAAACTATGATTGATATTAATATCGAATCTAATTGACAAGTTTTCAAGTATTGATAAAAAATCGGATTCTTATTTGTCTAGCTTTGAGATTATATCAAAATGTAACAAGAGATATTATCTTAAACCTACATACTCAATCACACTCGATTGATATGAAAATAATGACATTATTCTCAAAGACAATAAGAATATCCATCGGATCATAACTCACACTTGTGTAAATGATGTCATATTGAGTCTACTTGTCCAATAGTAGTGTTCCAAATATTTAGCAAATATATGCATAAAATACATGATGAAGTAGGATTGACAACTTGAATGTTCAATAATGTAGTATACATGATATCATAACACAAGCAAGAGATGATGGGTTGGCTACTTAATCTTAGAGAGAGAAAGTGATATTTCTAGAGAGAGAAAGTGCAAGACAAAGTATTATCATAAAATGAACAACCAACCCCTTCCCATGGCTAGGAAGGGGTTTATATACATGAGTGTTTATGCCCCAATGGGCTTGAGTATGGGCTTACAAGTGGGCTAAAGGCCCGGCCCAATACTACTAGTCATACGCTTACTTTCTAACTACGAGCTTTGCTATACTAAACAATACACGGGGGTGACCGAGTCTTTTTCATAATCCTAACAATCTCCCCCTAAGGGAGGTCACCCCATAAAATACAATTTGAATAATAGCATTCTAGTTCTTCGACCTTCTGTCAGTAGCTCGTAGTCTTTGATTCTTCATTCTTTGAGATCATTGTACACTATGTAGTGATCCTTGAACTTTGTTCCTTAGACTTGTGTGATCTTTTAGCTTTCTTTGAGATCATCAGCCACAATAAATCTCTTAATCATCCTTGTTGTGAAGTGTTGCCTTAATGTGATGTTGTGACCTTCAGACCCGCATGCTCACACTTTTCTTGATCATGACTTCTCAGAGTTGCGGAAGCTATGTTGTAGGTCATTCAGTTGTCATGATGTTTTTACTTGGAAACATTAAGTGTGAGCATTGGGTGGTGAATTGACTCCACTGTAACGAGGTGTCTCCATCTCCATCTTTGCTTGATCCTGTAATAAAACAGTTAGCAATAAAGCTTGTGGGCGAATATGGCTTTGTCATTCGCTCGAGTCTGGTTGGATTAACCTCTGGATCCGTGAGGACCGACCTGTGATCATGTAGATTCATCTTAAGAAGAATCTCCTTGATTGGGTTTCCAGTATAAGTATCAGATCATCTGATGTGTAACCATCAAAATCTCCATACTTGCATGTTCCCTGTATCAGAACGTCTCAAAGCAGACAGCACGATAAGAGTGAGTCGGTTAGTTACTATCTTACCGATTAAAGAGAAAACTTGATTTGAAAATCAATCGACGTGTCGTTTAATAAAGTATTTTATGACACATCGAGAGTGTTTGATAGCATAGAATCAAATTTTATTAGATACTCATTTGTTTTGAAATTAGTTCATAATCGATGTGCTAGAAAATCAGTTGTAGAGCACATCGAGAGGTTTTCCAAAATGGTTCGTCAATTCACTGCCTGGAACAAGTGTGATTCATAAATAATCGCACCATCATTTCTTTCCAGTTGTCACAAGCTTGATCCTCAAGAGGATCTCACATGTCACCTACCAAGAGCTTGTTTGATGTTGGCTCTAGAAGGATTTCCATCTTCATTGCGAGTACTTTCGTATCAC
>BQNB010093589.1:0-26325 GCA_026074375.1 Tanacetum coccineum
TTTTACATCAAATTGCTTTAGAGTCCGAATAAAATCGTGAAAACGTGATTTAGTGGTTCGTTTTTGATAAATCAACTATGAATTAATATATATCCTTTTTCGTTTTCGAATCAAGTAAGTTAAAATAACTTTGTACTCACGGTGTGTAATAATAAATATAATTTATTATTGAAATATGTTCTGAAAATTTTACCGGTCATGCGGTAATTGCTTTTTATTAGACAATAAAACGTCAAAATCAAAAGGTCAAGTCAGACTCGAAAAGTCAAAGGTTAAAATAGTCTTTTAAAATTTCAAAATTTATCGGATGTTACAGCAATCGTTGCAACTCTCACCATAATGGATAATGCCCTCCAAAGTGTCGGAGGTGCCAAGGAACTGGTCATCAGGAGAAAGTCTGCAAAGCTAGGATTCCAGGTGCAGGTGTTACCCCCTACAAGTGACTTGTTATGGATGCGGTGAAAGAGGAAATTACAAGGACAAGTGTCCAAAAAGAAGAAACCAGCAAAATGAAGGAGCTCGTGGGAGAGCTTATGTGATTGGGACTGAGAATCCACAACAGAATATTAACGTAGTCACGGGTACGTTCTTAGTTAATGATCACTACGCTTGTATTCTATTTGATTCGGGTGCTGAGAAAAGTTTTGTGTCTACTGCATTTACTCCTTTTATTAATATTTCCCCTGCCACTTTAGACACTAGTTACAGAGCAGAGTTAGCTGATGGGAAGGTTGTTAGTACCAATACAGTTTTACGTGGTTGTACCTTAGCCTTGTATAACCATTGTTTCAAGATTGACCTACTCCCGACCCGACTAGGAAGTTTTGATGTCATTGTTGGAATGGATTGGTTGTCATACCACCATGGTGTCATAGTTTGCTATGAGAAGATAGTTCTCATTCCCTTGCCGAATGGTGAGATACTAGAAATCCAAGGTAAAAGACCAGAGAGAGATCCAAAACTCCTTTCTTGTATCAAGGCTGATGAGAAGAAGCCTAAAGACATTCGTATTGTACGTAATTTCCCTAAAGTATTTATGGATGACTTGTTTGGATTACCTCCTGTGCGCGAGATAGAATTTCGCATCGACCTGATTCTAGGCGTGTTGCCAGTTGTAAAGTCGCCATACCGATTAGCCCCTTCAAAAATGTTAGAATTGTCGAACCAGCTTAAAGAACTTCAAGAAAAGGGCTTTATTAGACCAAGGCATTCACCATGGGGAGCTCTTGTGGTGTTTTTCAAGAAGAAAGACAGTGCATTAAGAATATGTATTGACTACAGAGAACTGAATAAGCTGACTATAAAGAACTGCTACCCTCTATCTAGAATTGATGACCTGTTTGATCAGTTACAGGGCGCGTGTTATTTCTCCAAAATAGATCTTTGTTCGAGATATCATCAATTAAGAGTTCGGGAAGAAGATATACCGAAAACCGCGTTTAGAACCCGTTATGGGCACTTTGAGTTCACGGTCATGCCATTTGGGCTGACAAATGCACCAACAATATTTATGGACTTAATGAATCGCTATGCAAGCCGTATTTGGAAAAATTCGTAATTGTGTTCATTGACGACATCCTAATCTACTCAAAACCAGAAGAACATGAGGTCCATTTGAAGACGATTTTAGACTTGCTCAAGAAAGAGAAATTATACGCTAAATTTTCAAAGTGTGAATTTTAGTTGAAAGAAGTCCAGTTCCTAGGGCACGTGGTCAATCGAGATAGTATCCATATGGATCCTAGCAAAGTTGAGTCGGTTAAGAACTGGAAGACCCCTGAGTCGCCAAATGAGATTCGCTCATTTTTAGGATTGGCAGGTTATTACCGAAGGTTCATTGAGAATTTCTCCAAGATCGCCAAGCCCCTCACCTTGTTGACTCAGAAGAATAAGGCATATGTGTGAGGCAATAAACAAGAGGAAGCCTTCCATATTTTAAAGGAGAAGCTATGTAATGCTCCTGTGTTAGCACTCCCCGATGGACTAAACGATTTTGTGGTCTATTGTGATGCGTCAAACCAAGGGTTTGGGTGTGTGTTGATGCAGCAAGGCAAGGTGATAGCATATGCGTCAAGACAATTGAAGATACATGAAAAGAACTATACCACCCATGACTTGCAATTGGGTGCGGTAGTGTTTGCGCTTAAAATTTGGAGACATTATCTTTATGGGACGAAAAGTGTTATTTACACTGATCACAAGAGACTCCAATACATCTTTGACCAAAAAGAGTTGAATATGCCTCAAAGGCGGTGGATTGAGCTACTCAGTGACTACGAGTGTGAGATCAAATATCATCCGGGCAAGGCAAATGTAGTGGCGGATGACTTGAGTAGAAAAGAAAGACGTAAGCCGAGACGAGTGCGTGCTATGAGCATGACTATCCAATCTGGCCTCAAGGCTAAGATTTTGGAGGCTCAAAGAGAAGCCACCAAGGACTTCAAGGCTCTCGTAGAGTGGTTGCGAGGGTTGGAAGTGCAGTTTGAAAATCAGGATGACGGCGGAATTTACTTTGTTGATCGGATTTGGATCCCATCAGTTGGAGGCATAAGGAGGTTAATCATGGACGAAGCTCACACTTCTAAGTATTCAGTACATCCAGGTGCAGACAAAATGTACTATGATTTACGAGACTTGTATTGGTGGCCTGGTATGAAGAAAGACATTGCTGAGTACGTTAGCAAGTGCCTAACTTGCTCTAAGATTAAAGCAGAACATCATAAGCCCTCAGGACTACTTCAACAACCAGAAATTCCTAAGTGGAAATGGGAGAAGATAACAATGGATTTAGTCACAAGATTACCTAGAAGCAGTAGTGGGTATGACGCGATTTGGGTCATTGTGGATATATTGACCAAGTCTGCTCATTTTCTACCGATCCGCGAAGATTTCAAAATGGAAAGGTTAGCAAGAATCTACATCAACGAGATTGTAGCGAGACACGGTGTGCCGGTGTCAATCATTTTAGATCGTGATGGCCGATTCTCGTCACACTTTTGCCGAGCTCTTCAGAAGGCGTTGGGTACGAGATTAGACATGAGTACGGCTTACCATCCTCAGACCGATAGTCAGAGTGAGCGTACTATTCAAACACTAGAAGATATGCTCAGGGCTTGTGTTATGGATTTTGGAGGCAGTTGGGATACTCACCTTCCATTGGTTGAGTTTTCTTACAACAACAATTACCACAAGAACATTAAATGCGCACCTTTTGAAGCACTGTACGGGGGTAAGTGCAGATCACCAGTAATATGGGCAGAAATAGGAGAGAGTCAATTGATTGGGCCTGAAGTTATGCAAGAGACCATAGAGAAGATTATGCAAATCAAGGAGAGACTAAAAATGGCGCGGGATCGCAAGAAAAGGCATGCTGATAAGAGGCTTAAACCTCTTGAATTCAATGTCAGAGACCGTGTGCTACTTAAATTATCTCCATGAAAAGGAGTGGTTCGATTTGGTAAAAAATGGAAGCTAGCACCACGGTACGTGAGACCGTTTGAGATTGTGGAATGTGTTGGTCCAGTGGTCTATCGTTTAAAGTTACCCCAAGAGCTAAGCTGCATTCATGACATATTTCATGTGTCGAATCTCAAGAAATGCTTAGTAGACTCAAACTTACAATAACCGTTAGAAGAGATCAAGATTGATGACAAGTTGTACTTCGTAGAAGAACCTGTTGAGATTGTGGACAGACAAGTTAAGAAGCTGAAGCGAAGTTGGATTCCCATTGTCAAGGTTCGTTGGGATTCTCGACGAGGAGCTGAATTTACTTGGGAGCGAGAAGATTAGTTCAAAGCTAAGTACCCGCATCTTTTCGCCTCTACCTCGTCTGTAGTCGCCAGTTGAACTCTGGGAACCAGAGTTCCCTTAGGGGGATCGACAGTGAGATTTCATTTTTTCAGGTAAATAAATTTATTATATTTTATTCTTAATTTTACCATTAAGTAGAATTTTTACTTTTACTTTACCCGATTCGGTAAATTTCGTGTTTCTAGCTAAGTTTAAGTCGAAATTGAAAATCTCTTCCGTCTACGTGCCTATCGTAGTATAAAATTTCCATTATTCACCCCTAAGTTTTATAAACCTTATTTTTACCATTTTATTTTTTACTTTACTTTTTCGCCAAACTTTGCCAAACTTCGCGTTTTACCTTAAACCTTTACTTTTTTTTACCTTAAACCTTACTTTAAATTAAACATTATACACAATAACTAAATAAAACAATATTTAATTAATGAAACTCTTTTTCTTTTTTTTACCCATAACCGTCCCTCCCTATATCCCCACTTCACATTTCATTTTTTTATTTCACCAACACAAACATGCAAAAAACCATCCAAATTCCAAAAACCACCATCTCCACCATCCTTGTGGGCTGCCATCTGATTACACCACCACCACCACCACATCTACAACATTTTCCTACTTTATTTATCCTTCACAACATGTTTCTAAAGAACCTTGCAAAGTTTGGTTAAGATTGAAGAAGATTTGGGATACTTTTGGTGATTTTCTTGCAAGTATTTGTTAGGGTTTCTACTAGATCAAGTGGGTAACATGTTTTTAGTGAATTAGAAGATTAGTTTTGAAGGTTTTGGGTGTTCTTTGTGGTCGAACTTCATCCCTTGGTCTAGAGGGTTTTTATTGTGTTGATTGGTTGCTTTACTCATCTCTTTAGTAGGTATAACTCTCAATCTTTGATTTTCTTTGGATTTTTGGTCCATGAAAAAGCATTTTGGATTCTAGAAATTTGTAGTGTGTTGTGTTTATTGATGTGTTAATCAAATGAGTATGACATTGTAATGTGATTTTGTGAACTTTGAATGAAGTTTTGTTTGATTTTGATGAGGTATTAGTAGTTGGTTTGGACCAGCAGGTTGTAGGTTGATTTTTGAAATAATTTTGGTCATGGGGTACCTGAGTTAAGTTATAGGAATATAGATAAACATCTAAGGTATGTCTGGTGAATTGGATGGAGCGATAACTCCTACGAATGATCGAGTTATCGTCGTTTTAGTAAAAATAGTCAAATTTTGCATATGTTTAGGAAAAGGAGTATAACTCCAGAATTTTTCACTAACTTTTGAAAGTATAAAGTTGCTACCTGTAGAGGACACTTAGAGCTATCATATCCAAGTGGCCTCATGTTTATAGCATATATGGATTTTGATTTATGATCGTTTTCGTAGAGTAGAAAAATTCAGAAAATAAATTGTTTTGACACTAGAGGGTAAATTGGTAATTTCACACATGTACTTGGTTTTTCTAGACTGTAAGGCCTGCATTTTTGAAATTTAGACTCAAAATGATTTCTGGAGGGAAAAACCTCATGTTTTAATGAATTACGAGTTTTGAATTATGAATCGGCCAAGTTGGTAAAATTCAGAATTTTGGTAAACAATGTGACTAGGCATAAAAACTAAATTGGGTAACTTTGTGTAAGAAGGCGGGTAAAGGGTAAACTAAAGACATGGTCTAAATGTCATTTTAATACAGATTAGGATAGGTAATTTTAGGTAATCATGATTTATAAAACTAGAATGCAATGCCATGCTTGTTCCGAGTGGAGTAAAACAATTTTGTAAAATCTTTGTTTGATTTCATCTTCTTCCGCATGAGTAATAGTTTATCTTTCGAAGCCGCGTCGTTTATTTTAGGTTGCTCTTAGGAGTAGTTGATTTACTTTAGCTCTTATCATTGTTGATTTCCGTTTGCATGAGGTGAGTTCATAGCCCCTTTTCTACTTACTTGTTTTACAAACTCTACGGGGTGAGATTTCATGCTTATTTTACATTTGGACACAAGTGCTTTTCAAACTGTATGCTATTCGGACTGTTGCCTGACTATTATTGCCTAAGTTACCACAATGCCAACTAAGTCCCTTTTCTATCACAAATCGTTATTTACTAGTGTAGTAAACGTGAATGTTGTGGGTAGATCTATCAGGACTGACAATCCCCACCTTGAATTTCTGGTTTCAAGCAAACCATGGTGCATTTAACATGTTGAGGAGTTTTAGGATGTTTTGTCATACATTCTATATACTGTAAGGGTATTGACAGTTAAGGTTTCGGGGTCATGAGCTTAGTGCAATAATACATATTACTTTTTGGACTTGGTAAATATGATTCTCTTGTCTACACTAATAAATCTTGTGGTCCATACTTTATTTACTGTTAAACCTATGAATTCACTCAACAATTTTTTTGACGCTTTAGCATGTTTTAATCTCAGGTCCTAAGGTGTGATTTTTGGATAGGAGCTGCGGGGATATCATGAATATGGATTCTGTGTTTTCTTTATTCGATGCTAAAATGTCAAACTTGTTTTATTAAACTAATGTCATCTTTTGAACTGTGTTGTTTGGTTAAACCTATGATTTCTGGGGACTTTTACGTCATTTTGAAAACTATTAGGACCAAAACTGAAAGTCTGATATTTTATGATACATTGAATGTAAATTTATTTGAAAACGTCTCTTTCGAGGTCGTTTCCTATTTCTTGTACTTTGTGCTATGACATCATGCCCCCAATTGTTACCGTTCAACTACCGTCAGATTTTGGGGGTGTGATAACCAGGTCGATCGCACAAGCACATAGCATATCCTTAAGAGTTTGAATAGTCCTCTCGCTTTGCCCGTTTATTTGTGGATGGTACACAATACTCATATCCAGGCTGGTACCCAAAGCATTCTGAAGTGACCTCCAGAAATGTGATGCGAACCTAGGGTCACGATCATAAATAATCGAGAGAGGTATTCCATACCTCGTGACAACCTCCTTTATGTACATTCTTGCAAGTTTATTTATAGGATCAGTCTCTCTAATTGGTACAAAGATTGTAAACTTAGTGAGTTGGTCAACAATCACCCAAATGGTGTCGTAGCCATGTGAAGACTTAGGAAGCTTCGTAACAAAATCCATAGTGATGTTGTCCCACTTCCATTGTGGTATATCGGGTTGTACCAACATTCCTGATGGCCTTTGGTGTTCAGCCTTGACTTTAGCACATGTCAAACATTTGCTAACATAGGTGGCGATGTTGGCCTTCATATTAGGCCACTAATATAGCTTCTTCATGTCTTGATACATCTTCTCAGAACCCGGATGGATAGAGTATTTGGACTTGTGGGACTCGTGCATAATCACAGTCCTCAGATCACCATAACATGGCAACCAACCCCTGCCGTTGAAGCATAGAATTCCATCCGCGCGGGGTTCCAACTTTTCCGTTCTAAGTTTCTCTGGGTCCTTAGAATTTTCAATCAACATACCTCCAATATCTTCATTCTTGATGTTCTCTGGTTTCTGTGCTTCATTCTGAGCATTCAGGATTTGTTTAGGAAGATGCAAGCCAATAATCATGACTAAGGCTCGAACTCTTAATGGTTTACTCTGCTCCTTCTTGCTCAAAGCATCAGCAACAACATTCGCTTTCCCCGGGTGGTAACGGATCTCACAATCGTAATCACTCAGCAGTTCTAACCAACGACGCTGCCTTATATTCAACTCCTTTTGACTAAGAATGTGTTGTAGACTCTTGTGATCCGTGAACACCGTACACTTGGTTCGGTACATATAGTGTCTCAAAAGTTTCAGAAAACACTACCGATCCAAGTTCTAAATCATGAGTTGTATAGTTCTTCTCATGAATTTTTAATTGGCGTGATGCATAAGAAATTACTTTCTCTCTTTGCATTAATACAACACCCAATCCCTTATGCGACGCATCAAAATAGACTACAAAATCTTCGCTTCCCGCTTCCCTCAGGTAAAGCCAGAATTGGCGCACAATACAACTTTTGCTTTAATAACTGGAAGGCGACTTCCTGCTTGTCTCCCCAATCGAACTTAACTCCTTTCTGAGTAAGCTTGGTCTTCAACTTGGCAATCTTTGAAAATCCTTCGATGAATCTTCGGTAATACCCAGCGAGACCTAAGAATTGGCAAATCTCCGTTGGCATTTTAGGAGATTCCTAGTCCTTTATGGATTCGATTTTGGAGGGGCCCATGTGATTGCCTTAACTATCAATCACGTAGCTGAGAAATTGTACCTTAGGAATCTAAAATTCACATTTAGAGAACTTAGCATACAACTTCTCTTTCTTAAGCAATTCCAGAACTGCTTTAAGATGTTCTTCGTGCTCTTTCTTGTTCTTGGAGTAGATAAGGATATCGCCAATAAAGACAATCATAAATTTATCCAAAAATGGCTTGCACACGCGGTTCATGAGATCCATAAATACCGCTGGTGCGTTCGTCAAGCCAAATGGCATAACTTGGAACTCGTAATGACCATACCGAGTTCGGAATGCCATTTTTGGAATATCCTCTTCCCGTACTCGAAGCTGGTGATAACCTGATCGCAGGTCTATCTTAGAATAAACATTGGATCCTTGTAGTTGATGAAAAACAACATTGTCGATCTTCATGGGAGTGGATAACAATTCTTTCTATGTCAGCTTGTTCAGTTCCCCGATAGTCGTGCTTCATACAAAAAGATCCATCCTTCTTTTTGAAAAAAACAGACTGGAGCTCCCATGTGAGGAAATGGGTCTTATAAAAATCCTGGTCGGATAGTTCTTGTAGTTGCTCCGACAACTCTTTCATTTCGGAAGCGCCAATCGATTAGTACCCGAGCTAAGGTGCAACACCCTGGTACAGATCGATTTGAAATTCCACTTGTCGAGTCAGAGGAAGACCCGGCATGTCCTCAGGGAATACATCAAGATATCTCGAATATCGGTACGTCCTCAGGTCTCTTCTATCCGACTTGTCTTTTCATCTCCTTGTGTAGTAACGTTTTGCCAAAACAAAGATCTGGACATCCTTTTAGATGTATTCTTGTATTTTGGTGTTTGTACAGATAATGTGCAGCCGAGCCTCGTTTCCCGGTTGCTTCATCACTTTGTGAACGATTAATGTTTCATTTCCTCAGGGGATACGAACGATCTTCTCGGCACACACAATGATTGCTTGGTACTTTACCAACCAATCCATACCAATTATAGTGTCGAAACTACCAAGTTCTACGGGCATTAAGTCTATGTTGAATGGGTGGTTTAGGATATTTAATGTACAATCCCTAAGGATAGTGTTCAACCCAATTATTCTCCCGTCGGCTAGTTCCAGGTCATAAATGGTGATCTAATGCGGTTGGTTGGATATCAATTTGGGAGCTAAATGCAGTAGACACAAAACTCCTATCGACACCAGTATCGAATAATATAGAAGCATAGCGGTTCTTTAGAAGGAATGTACCCGTCACGACGTTGGAGTCTGGGTTTGTCCTCGCATGGCCTACCGCATACACTTTCACTGGAGCATTGACATTTCTAGCTGGGTTGCCTCGATTGTTGTTGTTCTTTAGTTTTGGACATTCCCTTTTAAAATGTCCTTGGGCACCACATTCATATCAATTAGGCTTCTGACCTGTCCTAGTGCCCCTTTGGTTATTAGCAGTGTTGGCATTGGCAGGACTCCTGCAATCACGGGCCAGATGGCCAACTCGATTGCACTTGTGGCATTTGGGAGCACACAAACCATCGTGGTGATAATTTCACTTAGGGCATAGGGGTTTAGATCCCCCGTATAGCTTCTTCTCACCAGTCCCTACAGCATAAGACCTGCCGGTGTCCTGCCTCTTATTTTGTGGTTGTTGTTGTTGGTTATTATCTTGCTTTCTCTTGTTCTCTACCTGACGCTCAGCAAAAGTACGGATTCTCTTATCCATCAGTTCGGTTGCTATTTCAGTTGCCTCTTGCATTGTCTTAGGCTTGGATGCTACTACACTTCCGTGGATCATGTCGAGCAAACCACCGACATATCTCTCAATCTTGTCAGATTTTCAGGAAACTTCTAAACACAACATAGCCAGTTCCTGAAATCGTTGGCTTGGTACCTATCACGTCGGTACCTTTCACTTTCAAATCCCACAGCTCAACTTCGAGCTTCTTAATCTCGGTCCTCGGGCAGTACTTGTCAGTCATCTTCTTTTTTAGTTCTGTCCAAGTCATTGCATAAGCAACGTCGTTACCAACAGTCCTAACGTGGGAGTTCCACCACGTTAGAGCATTTCCCAGAAGAGTACAAGTGGAGAACTTGATTTGGTTTTCCACAGAGCAGTTGCTTATACGGAACACAGTTTCCATTTTCTCAACCCATTGAGTCAATTCGACAACTCCTTCCGTGCCTTTGAAATTTAGAGGTTGGCACTTCATGAAGTCTGGGTAAGTACACTCACGAGTGGCTCACTCATTTCTTCTAACACCCGTTCCTGAATTATGGCTGTCTTCACCATTCGTGCTTCTGATAGCATCACGTGCTGCCAAAGCGGCAGTAACGCCTTGGTCAATCATTGCCTGAAGCTGGGCATTAGTGACAGTGGTAGTGGTGGCGGTTGTTGCGGCTGGTGTTGACCTGGTGGCTCTTTTTGGTGCCATTTTCTTCAATCACAAGAAAATATAATACCCGTTAGATTTCGTAAAATCATAACCATGACATGACATATACACAATAAGTAAAATGAGGTCACAACACACAGTGAAATATACAACTGAATTGAATATTAACAATGGATAAGCTAAATCGATATTCATTCATAATAAATTCGATTACAGACATGACATAAAACATCCATTCCATATATAAATTGGAAAACATACATGAATGGTTCAGATACAAAACGATCACTACGATTAGGTTACAAGATAAAAGAATATATACAACCTAAAGCCATACTAGCCGGCAGTTACCTGTAATACTTAGTATGTTGTACAAAATAGCTAGCCATAACAAGATCTATGAACTGCTACCGGCCTCCTCCGGTGCATCTAGCTGTGCAGGACCTCTAGCGGGTCCCTGTCAACTCTAAAGTGCCGTCAACTGTGTCTTTAGTGTCTTCAGCAAATTTAGGGCCTTTGTCAACTGTGTCTGTCTCCTGCGATCTGCTGCCCGCAACTCCGCGATCTCTGACCGCTGTGCTACCACCTGAGTACGCAATGCCATGACCTCAGTACGTGCGAGGTCACTAGCATCCATAGACAGTCCCCAAGCCTCTCGAGACATCCTGGCCTCAATCTCCATGAGCCTAGTTATGCGAGCATATGCACGCCTATCCCTAAACAATATGTTGACCCGACCGGTCACCATCTGTCGCTCAGTCTGTGCATCATCCAGTCTTCCATATATCTTATTGGTGTCCTGTCTTATAGTCGTGACAAGGTCTGTCACCCGTTGACCTAACTCTGTCTCATCAGTCGCTGGTGCTCCTGGCATACCTACAAGCATCTCATCCAAAGTGTCGGTAATCCCAAAACCAACATCTCTCTGGATCTCGCATAATCTCATCATCCAGAGTGGCAATGAAACCATAGTCTCTCCTGAAATCTCCATCAGGTATACCAGTAGGAGTAGATGAACTCTCACCTACCTCATATCTTAGACCAAAGGCAAAGCATAGCCTCTTCCGAGGCAGTTAGCAAGCCTCACGAACATCTGCTCTACGGTCAGTAGAGGGACGAAGCAATGGTGGTGATGGAGTAGGTAGCGGTATAGGTAGGAGTGGTGATGTCCCGGATGGAGGTGCCTCTCATCGAGATGCTAAGATATAGGTAGATGGTGCAGCAGCTCTCATCATGGCCATAGATGCCCTAGTACATAGAAGTACAATAGGTGATGGTAGTGGTAGTATATGGGAAGTAGATGGTGCCTCAGCTCTTAGCCGGATCATCACAGCTCTATATCCCAAAGGATAAGTAGGGCTAGCAGGTAGTGGTAGAGGTGATACAGGTACTGGTGATAATACTGGTAGTGGTGGTGAGGGAATCTGAGGTAGTGGTGATGACCATGGGAAGAGTAGTGATGGTAGAGGTGATGGTATGGCAAGGAGTCTGGCAATCTCTGCCTCAGACCAAAATGGTGTAGGTGGCTCATCTCGGATCGACATCCTAGCAGTAACGCGGTATGCAGGATGTGGTGATGGTGTGGCCGCAGACTCATCAGACTCAAACGGCTCAGTCTCCTTAGCAGACGGGGCATTATCAACAGCTAGTAAAGCAACAACTGTAGAGTCGACAGGAGCTGGGTGCTCCTCCTCCTCCTTATCCCCCTCAATATCAACATCATCATCCTCGTCATCATCGGATAACTCATCCTCATCATTGCCATCGTCTCCTCTGTCGGCAGGATAATCGACAGGATCCTCCTCAGGATCCTCCTCGAAATCGGACTCCGGAACATATCCTGGTGAGTCAGCAGTAGGTGAGACAACAGCAGGCAGTGGCTGCTCCTCAGCTAGGAATACCTCATCCTCTGGTGGCATGAACTCCGGATAAAACGGCTTTGGAATAAAGTCTGGTAGAGGTGGTGCCTGCTCTGGCTCCTTAGGGCCAGGCACGTAGTCCGTTGATGGTGGGGCTTGTAAAACAACCTGCACATATGGGTCATCTAGCATCCAGGGCAGTCCCTCGTACTCGGGTCCAACAACTCTTGGGGATCCAATGTCTGATAAGCCCTCAAACGGACTGGATACCTCCGTGTATGTGACCGTGGAATCCTCAGAATCCGACATGACAATATCTAAAAATCCAAAATAGCTTATATTAGTATTTAATATAAGACTCTTATAGTAATATACATTTATATCATAACATGTATATCAATCATAAATGCATCTAGTCTAATCAACTAATGGAACAACTAGTGTATGTATGTAGGTAATCACCCGAATGGGGATGTCAATCCCAAATAGATCTATTTATAACATTCGCGTTCACAACTAGTAATTGACAGTTCATGATTATGGGCTCAGATGGGTTATCGCTACTTAGGCAAACACGTAATCAAGTTAAAATGTATACTTGCGTCCTATTTGTAAAACATGCATATGTTTCTCACCCCAAAACTTGTAAATCATTGTAAATGTAAAACATGGGGCTATGAACTCACCTTGTGTTAATGAATATCAAGTATATCACAGAAAATGCGTCAGATAAACGCCGAATGCAACCTAATTAATTATAGGCCGTATAAGTACTAAGCACTTTGAATAAATACTACCATATATAATTCTATATAGCTACATCACCATCTAATTGCGTTTGAGAAATCATATTTATAAAGTTAAAACGTTTATAAATATTTCATTAGTAAAAACAACGTAATTTTATCGTTTTAAGCCCGTTTCTTAAGTTTCTTATGTCCACGCTTTCGTATTAAGACGAGTTATCAAAATATTACATTTTCATATTTTTAGTCCCCTGGTGAACAGTGGTTTTTACTGTTCATATACTTTTATAAATTTATTTTTATAAAATTAGTCGTCGTAAACTCGTAAATGTCGTATTTTATTCGTTTTAGCTCCGATTTTAGTGATTCTTTCGAGCACGTCTTCGTAATTGAAAGTTCTATCAAAATATAATATTTTTCAAAAATAAGCATCTGAGATGAATAATGATTTTTACTGTTCATAGTTTATAAAATTATTTTTATAAACTTTAATTATCGTAAACTTGCGAAATTCATAACTCCTTAGTTATTGATCAAAAAATTATGATTCTTAATGTTTTGGAATCCTAAAAATATGTACTATCTGATAAAAATAACTAATCTTATATATCAGAAGTATTTTGTAACTTGTTTTTATAAAATGTCTTTTATAAACCCGTTTATTATCGTATAACTTGTAAACTACGTATCTCCTTCGTTATAAATCCGTTTTTCGAGTTTCTTATATGCTTGGAATCGTCATGAGACGTACTATTTTTATAAACTATAAAATCCAGCATGTAAATTTGAACCAAAACAGCCTCTTATTAATAATTAGGTATTTATATATATAAACTTGTTTTATTTAGTTTTCAACTTAGTAAATTACCACAAGTCCTTCACAACCCTTTATATCATATGTCTTATATATTATAGTGTCTATTAGTCCATATTTTGTCCAAGTGTCCAAGATAACAAGTCCTTTAACAAGCAAACACTTATAAAATCTTAAACTCATTAAGGTATACTTTTAGTTAACTAGTCTATACAATATAATTTTTAACAATAACCATCAAGTGTACAATACTTATACTACCCTTTATAGCACGGAACATTAGAAAACCATATAACATGTGTAAAAGTATACAAAACCATAACCAAGTGTAAAATCCATTTTACAAGTTTAAAAGTATCATAAATGGTGATTTGCTACATAGAACTTATATATACATAAAATCATAAATGTAAATAGATTAAGGCTTTTAGATAACCTTAGTATGATGTAATATGATGAACAATAATATCTAAACCCTTGTTTAGATATTAAACCAAAGCTTGCAAGTCTTGAAACCCTAGATTAGTTTGAAACCCTAATCTTTCCTTTTCCTTGCTTAACCCTTGTAAAGGCTTAACCAAGCCTTTAAGCCTCCTTGGTATAGCTTAGATATGGTGTAGGAATGCTTGTGTAAGTGTTAAAATAATTTGTATGAGTTGTGTATGGTACTTGTGGTTGAGCCATGGGTATTGAGAGAGAAAAGAGAGATATAAGTTTGATTTTTGCTAAGTGTTATGAGAGTGAGAGTGTATGCTAGTTTATAAATATTTCCAATGCAAAGATAAAACAAAGACCAAGACTATGAATGAGGGGGGTTGGAATCGTTAGAACAAAGGGGCGGGTTTTTAAAGGATGACTATTGGTTCAAAACCACTAGTCATGAAATAAGTCTTACTAACTCTTTACTTGAACCGAGTGTCCTTAGTTATAATTTTTTGTCTTCTTGTCTCTTAAAGACTTATGTGAGCCGAAATTTATGTAAAGGTTGGAGTACTAGATTAGTTTTTGATATATTGAAGATATTACTTGCATTTCTTGTAGTAAATAAATGTAAAGGTTAAATGTAGATATAATACTTGTAATGCATAAGTTCTAGCTTGGTTCCTTTATGTAAAATTTGACCAACAAGGTTAACATGAGTAAAGTTTTATAAAAATTTAAGTATTAGGAATAAACATGGGTATTTGTTGAAGTGTAAAAAAGTTTTGGTGGTTCTGGGTATGCCTAAAACAATTTTAATCGCGAAACGTAAATATTTAACGCACCAAATAAAAAATAAAATGAACAAAGTAATATTATCCTCAAAATAATTACTTAACACTTCTTCGAGTAAACATTTAATTGTTTGATGCCCGTTTCCATTGAACGATATTTTTAGCTTACGCGAATTAACTAACGATTACAATTTAAAAGCAACGCGTACAATACTCAAAAATACATAGTGAATTTATTGACGTCGTAAATGACCCTAAAACACGAGGTTATAGGGTTCGTGTAATTCGTTCATGACTTAGGAAATAATTACATAGATCATCACAAGTGTGACAAAGCAACAACACTAAGAGCAAACAATCGAGGAGTAAAATACATGATGGAAAATTTAAACTACAAGTCTTTTTATTATATAGTTATTACACTAGTTTAGTTTAATATTGTAGTTTAATACTAAACTAACCACCTCTCCTAAAAATGATTTTACACCTGCCTTTCATAAAACATAAAAACATAAAAGAAATCTTCTCTCACCTTTAGAATTCAGTTAGACCCAGAACAAGCCTTCCCAAACCTATTCCTCAGAGAACGATAACAACCCCCCGAGTCTTGGCCCTTAATACTACTACAACGTTTAGGTACTCAATCTGCCTAGGAAGTTAAAAACTTCCGGTAGAAGTCTACTACGACCCAAATAAGTTTTTTAGTACCGCTCGGCGTGGGGAATAAGTTAGTATTGATCATAGTTTAAATTAGTTCTACTTTCATTGAATCCTTTCAAGTAAGATTAATTTCCGCATATTAGCTGTTCTCATAGTCTATCTTTTCTTTGGTGTTTGTTTCGTATTCCCGTTACTAGTCTTACTCTTCACTATGGAGAGTGCAAATCCATCAACGACCTTAAGATCCTTTTCTCAGGAACCACCTGTCACTACTAACGCTAAGTTAACAGCTCGAATAAACAAACTTTTGCAAATGAGGCAAACCATTGACTCTCTCCTCTTCAAAACCATGAATGAATTAACCAACCAATCTTCTGACTCCGAGATCTTCTGCCCTGAGGAAAGAATTAAGGAACTTGAATTAAGAACGCAACGAAAAAACAATTTTGTGGAAGAACTATTCAAAGATAGGTTCCCTACTGAAAAAGAACTAGCTTACCATCAGGAGCTATTAGGAGAACCCCAACCCCCTTTCTCGACCCTAGAACCCAAAATTAAAAGAGGCGACCCTTGGAGTCTAAAGATTTCCTTTTAATACAGCACACGTCTACACGGTCCATGCATACATTGACCTGCAAACTCCTATCAATATCATGCCCGTCCCACTGACAACAAAAATAAGAAAAAATCCTTTCAGCCGTAAAACCCAACCAACCATATAAGTTTTGCAACTTCGTTAGAAGAGCAAAAAATATGCATATATTTATCGGGTGCTTTGTTTATGTTGTAGACTTTATGGTTTTAGAAGACTTTGGCTGCATCATTGACAATTGGTTAAGTGAAGTAGTCTTGGACATACCTTTTGCCATCACATCTAACTGACTTATGATGAATCGTTAGGTTAATTAGGTTTGCCCAAAGAGACAGAGAGGTCGTATTCAAATGCCTCAAGTACAAGAGAAATTTAACTTAATATCTCCCCTTTGGAAAAAGATAAGTTTGAGGCATTCTTCGTGGTAAAACTTAAAGAATAGAAAAAAAGGTTAAAGCATTCTTAAAAAGAGAAAAGTATATTACTAAGCTTGCATAACCTTGACGCACTATAAAAAGAGAATAGGGAAACAATTGGAAAACTCAAAACAAACTCATAGAATCATCAACTTAAGGAGTAATAAAGGCCTTCGAGTCTAGCTACAAGACCTCGTAAAATAAAGAAAACGCTTTTGGGAGGCAACAGCAATATTTACTTTCAAGCACATTAGGATGTCTTTGTGTTTTATCTTTTCATTTTATTCTAGTCATGTTCGAACTCTCTATCTTAAACATTCTTGTTTGGTTTGTAACTTCATCATAATTGGCAATCAAAGGTATTTTGCAACAATAAGTGTAGGGGAATTTATCCGGTTTTAGAACCAAGTTCAAACATGTTAAATAATTTGTTTAGATTAATACGTGTCAGTTTCGAGTCATATGAGTAAATTGTCAAATCTTAGGTTTTATGCAACTATTTGTATAGGAATTAACTTATGGAATCAAGTGCAGGAAATTTTTCATCAAAAATAAAAATTTTGTTTTCACAGAACGTGGAGACGGCATCACTATTTACACGCGACACCGTCACCACGACACCTATGACGGGGTCACGAAAACCCTGACGGCGTCAAACGCCTAGGTCCAGAAAACTTAAAGTTTTTAATTAATTTTGAAAATAAAACTTGCATAACATTTAATATATGTATTTCTTCTTGTTATAAACCTGCAAAACCAATGAGTTTGACAATTCTCTCATCCTATCTTTACTGCTTTAATCGAGTCAAAACCCTAATCAATAATTGTAATTGATTATAATCGCGGACATATTAATGCTTGGTGAGTTGTCTTTGTCTTTTGATTACAGGTTATATTTGACGAGAAGAAGCTTGGAAGTTCTTAGGAAGTTTCATTAGATGATTCTTGGAGGACGATTTAACCATTTTCACATGTTTCTTCTCCATTATTGAGCAAACTAGGAGTACTTAAGTTCTTTTCCTTGGTTTTCTTTTTCACCATAGTTCGTTTTACAGTACCTATAAAGAACATTGGGACAATGTTCAACTTAAGGGTAGGTGGAAGAAATAAGCTTTAGAAACTATTCTTTCATGCCATTTCTTGTCTTTAAATTATGGGTAATATATCGAAACATAGCAATAAGAGTGATTTTTACCCAAATATAAAAAAAATTTATGACAAATACTGACGAAAACCAAGTATTAATACTCTTCATGGGATGAGTCAATTTGTATGTATACACAATTACCCTCAGAAATCTACCCCAAAAATGTGACGTTCACCTTTAGGATCTTAAGGAATTCCCGGTATCCTATTATTGATACCACGATAGTTTATACCTTAGCTTTCTAGAGTTAAGGAGTGAGCATCACATTTGTCCACTATTCCGTCGTTAACGGAGTGTATACGTTGGTCTTCATGCCTTTTTCTGGAGCATTAGATCGTATAAATTATAGAGTGTACCGTAGTATATTTAAATTCTAAAACTTTTTTTGTGATGAATCCCGAGACCGGCATAGGTAAGTATATAGGATTTGCTTGGATAAGAGGCATTAGATTAACCCCATAGTTTTAAACTAGTAAAATGTTTGAAGGTCACACCGATCATATAACTAATCTCATACCCTTCCATAGCACCATTTTCGTACAGGATACCCCTAGTATATCCCTTCGAGCATATCCTTTTTCACGGTTCTCGTAATTTTCTGCTTAAGCCGGACTATTAATGAAATCATTGTCACCCTTAAACCAATCGTTACACCCAAATTAAGCCTTAGCACCATACCTTGTAGTACTCTTTTTTCGTACAGTATTGTTTTAACCCAAGTTAATTATAGAGTACTAACGGTTGCCTAAGTCTTTATCCTTGTAAATAACTTTTGACGATTAGGATTCCATGTTAGTATTTATTTCATACCCTATATTTTGTTAATGAATCTCCATGTTATATTTGATCCACCTCAAATTGGGTCATAGTTTTGATGTAAATATTGAGCATGTAAAACTCAAGTTAGGGGTAACTGTTATAAAACCCCAAGTTAGATGTATTATGTTAATTAAAAAAATAGAAAAGAAAAAGAAAGAGATTGATGTAGAGTTGTGTAGAGCATTGTATATCTTCATCCGAGTCTTGGCTTAGCAACCAAACCAAAGTGTATTCGTGTAAATAATTAGCTAACCTTCACCTAAATTCACCCCAAAGCCACCCAAAAGTATCCATCCATTTCTGTTTTCATTATGTATTAACTATCAGAACACCTACACCCCACAACCCTTTAAAAAGATCTTTTAGATAGTAATGAATAATGCTTGCGCCTAGCGATGGAGGTCTGATCCTTTACCAAGCCTATGGTAATTTATATGCCTATACAGGTAATGAGTGTTGATTTTCTGTTTCCCCCTTTATTTTTATAATTTATTATACACCCGAGTGAAAGAGAGAATCCCAACACATAATAAGTGCCTATGAATATACATGTCCGTGTCTTTTAATTTACGAGTCTTAGAAGGTTTGTGTAAAAATACTTTTAAAGAGTAGGTAAAATAACCCCTATATATTGTTGGATTTTCTAATAGAAACGCCTCTTTGCTTGAGACAAGCAAATCCCCGAGTGTAGGGGTATTTGATGAGGTGTTATTTTATACACTTTTTCGGGGCCGTTTAACCCCCTAAATCATGTGTTTATGCCCAAAATAGGTACTTAATCGTTACTTACTTGGATAATTTTGCATTTGGAAGGCTTTGGAAGAAATACACTTGACTTGGGCTCATTTGGAGAAGAAACGAACAAGACTACGGACCTACACCAACATTGCTCAAGAATTTTCTTCAGAAGCTGGAGACAGCGTCACAGATTACACGTGACGCCGTCACAACGATATCCAAGACGGCGTCACAAGATCTCAAGACGGCGTCAGATTGTACGACCCAGCCCATTATCTAGAATATTCTTGTCACGACGGCGTCACGATTAAAACGCGACACCGTCGCACGCGATTTTCCTAAAATACATGTTCTAATCAAGTAAGCTTATAAATATTATCAATATGTCTTGTTGTGTGATTCTTATCTGTTCTTGCTTTATCTATAACATGCTTGGTGATGAGGTGTCATTTTATACACTTTTTCGGGGTCGTTTAACCCCCTAAATCGTGTGTTTATGCCCAAAATAGGTACTTAATCGTTCCTTTTCAGGTATTTTGCATTTGGAGGGCATTTGGAAGAATTACACGTGACTTGGGCCTATTTGGAAAAGAAACGGACAAGACTACGGACCTACGCCAACATCTCTCAAGATAATGTTCTCAGCGGCTGGAGACGGCGTCACAGATACAACGTGACGCCGTCACAACAAAGACCAAGACGGCGTCATAAGATTCCACGACGGCGTCAAAGCACACAACCCAGCCCATTATCTAGAATATTCTCTTTCATGACGGCGTCACGATTAAAACGCGACACCGTCACATCGATTTTCCTATATATACAAACCCGAATTTAGGGTTTTAAGTGTGTAACTTTAGAATAAAAAGAGGGTACGAACCCTAGTTCGTTTAGCAGCTGTTAGGGACGAATTTAGGGCCTAAAAACCCTATTGTACTTCTTTCAACTCATGTTTTAATCAAGTAGTTTATTTTAATCTTCTCAATAGTTATTGTTTGTTTGATTCATCTATGTTCTTTCTTGTATCTTTAAAACATCTTGGCTAAACCTCCTATTGTGTTTATTATGATTGTATAAACCAAATGTTGATTTTAGTAGTGTTGCTTCTTGTATGTGATGTGCATGTTAGGTCTTAGAAAACTAGCTTTTTCTGTATCGCTGTTGAAAGTCTTAGGAAAAAGCAAGATTTGTTGTAGAAAAAGATACCATCGGGTAACAGTCTTCATACTACCGTGCCCCCTAAAATAGTTGAGCCACCTTTTAATATATTTCACATGCGACGTAGATACCCTATAAGGTCCTTGTAATAGTCATCATACACCTTTACTTGGTGCTTTGCCTTAACGAGGGGGGACGGAAACAAAGTTAGACGGCGGGTTTCGTGTAATTCGTTCATGACTTAGGAAATAATAACACAGAGTCATCACAAATAGATGGCAAAGCAACAACACTAGGAGACGCAAACTAGGGTAATACATGATTAAATAAACACAAATCTAACATTATATTGATACACCATTAGTTTAGAGTATTATTTAGTTAAATAGCTAAAACCAACCCACCTCTCCAATATATGATTTACTTGCTTTCCATAAAATATAAAAATACAAAAATAATCTTCCCTCAACCCTTAGAATTCTGTTAGACCGTGATCAAGCCTTCCCAACCTATTCCTCGAGTGAACGATAACAACCCCCCAGTCTTGCCTATAAACTACGAAACGATTAGGTGCTCTGCCTAGGGAGTTGTAAAACTTCGTGTAGAAGTCCTACGACGACCGCATCAAGTTTTTGGCACCGCCGCCTGGGGAATAGTGAGGTATTAATCATAGTTTAGCTTAGCTCTACTTGCTTGAATCCTTTCAAGTAAAATTTAATTTCCGCATATTAGCTTTCTTGTAATCTATCTTTTCTTCGTGTTATTTGTTCTCGTAACCTATTCTCGACAACCACACAAGAGACGAGAATCTTAACTGACCTAGGAGACTACTCCAAACCTAACCACGAGGCAATAGGAATACCATTGGAGCTACCTGCAAGGCAACAACGGTGGTACCTCTTCGAATCCGACAACATTTCGGTTTGAAATGAAAGAAAAGTAACAACATTTGTTAGACTGCTATCAATGGCAAAACATATGCATATACTACGGACTTCGGTCCACGAGGATCCAAACCAACACCTCAAGGATTTTCCTTAAACTTGTGGAACACCCACTTTACCTTATGGTGAAAAAAAGGGAAAAACGCGCCCTGCGTTTATTTCAATTCCCCTTCTCGATCAAGCTAGCAATTAGCTTGAACGTCTTCCAACAGGATCCATCACCACATGGGAGGATCTTACTACACGATTCCATTCTCAATTAAATCCACCTGGGAAGACCGCAAAACTCCCAATGATATCCTGATTTTCTAACAACATCATGAAGAATTCTCTATCTAAAATCCTGGACTCGTTTCAAGGACTTTACACCAAATAGTCCATCAACATGGCATAGACCTTTGGCTCCAAGTCTAAAAATTTTATGACCCTGCAATGATAGATGTAAAATACACATATCCGTTAATACCTAAAATAACCCAATTAAACCCAAAACAGACCAAAAATGGCAACAATATGCTTGTATTTGTGTTTTGTGTGTGCAGGTACGGATATATCAAAAATTACAAGAAAACAGTCAAAAACGGGCAAGCACGGACACGAGAATCAAAAGAGTACAAAAAGAAGCCAAAGAATCAAAGCCGAAGCCAGAAAAGTCAAACCCGCAGTCAAATCCAGTCAACATGGTCAACAAAAAGTCAACCAATAAAAGACAAAACCCAAAAACATTCCATTTTCACCCTCCAAGTTTCACCAAAGTCCAAAAATAACCCCTCACCTCTTATTGGGCCCTTAGAACCTTAATGGGCCTTAAAAAGTCTTAAAAATCATACCCGGATACCAAAGAGCCCAAAAGCCCATTCCATAAGCCCAATCCTAACCCATTCCCCTTTCAATAAACTCCAGGGACTCATATTGCCATTTCCCAAAGTCATTTTATACTTGAAATTGTATTAACCAAAGAGAGGGGCCAATTGTGCTAATATGTCAAAGTTAAAACTGAATTAACTCGTTCAGTTATAAACTTGGCGCCAAGACCCAATTACTATTCATCATCGTCTCCATCTTTACCCATGGGTAAAACAAGGGGCAAATCCAAATTAAGGGGTGAATAAGTCAATTCAAGAGCTCGTCTACAAGATGGCAGGGAGAGTTTAGTCTAATCAAGTGATCTCATTAGCTCACTCTCATGAGGAGGCCACGTCAGAGCAAGAAAAGCACAAGGTTAAGTGGAATTTGCTCTTGGATCACTCACACAACTAAAACAATGTCACATCAATGGAATGACACGCTGGCGATCCTTAGATACACACAAAATGATCAAACGGCTCAAAATCATTTGGCAATGATTAGAAGAATCAAGGGTGCGGATTGAAGGCTAGGAGATGGATTCAGGAGGCCTAGAAGCTTCTTTGGCAGCCTATAAAAAGGCCTCAGCTCACACACACACAGACTACCTTCTTTTTACCTTATTTTTCCTTTTTCTAGTTTTTAAATTTAGGTTAGCTTAAATATTGCTTATTGTAATTTGTCTTTTGAATTATGTAATCTTCTTTTATGTAATGAAATGAATGTCTTTGGTTAAATAAATCCTGTGTTTACCTTTCAAATTCTCTCAAAGCCTTTTACTCAAAAGCTCAATCTGTCTTAATAAGCTTTAATAAGCTCTTCTCAACTCTCAAGAGTCTCTAAGCTCTTGATGGATTAACTGAACCTAATGGTAACTTAGAATATTTAAAATCAGCTACAATCATATATTACTTTTGTTTAGAAATGGAAACTTAAGGAAGGGAGCTTAATTCGGAAAGAGCTCCCAAGACTTATATAACCTACTTAATAATAACTAAGGACTTGTAGCTGCCTTAATTGGTTCCTCTTGTTTAGCTAGAGGCCAAAGTAAGTTTCACTTTTAATTCCTTTTTATTCAAGCTTAGGTAATTTGCTTAAAAACTTAGATCTGCTTATTTGCTTATATTGTATGCTTATTAGTGCTTATTTGAATTCCATTTAGCTTATTAGACTAATTAGTTAATCTGCTTTTTAGCTTAAGAGATATAGGATATTAGTTTAATATTTAGATTGTTATAAAACCATAAAAACACCAAAAATTTAGTATAATCTTAGATCTTAAGTTTTAGCTAAATCCAGTTGTTAGTATATGCTTAATAAGTTAGTTATAAGCTAATTTTTATCTGGTAGTTAGTACTTGTTAATTAGATTTGCAATTTAAGTTTAAAATCATTTCTGTCAAAATGGTAAAGGGGGTTTTGGTATAAGCAAGTTTGACCAACAAAAGTCAATTATTTTTTGGCAAAACACTTTGGTAAGCTGAGTTTTAATAAGAAATCAAGTTTTAAAAAGGTTTGAGTACTTAGATTTTAGTCTAAATGAATTTGTGGCTTATTATGCATGTTCTGCACCAGGTAAGGATTTTAGCTTATGTTTTTAATTGCTTCATTTTGATCCAAGCTCTTTGAGCTTTTGATTGTGCTTGAATTAAGTTAAACACTCTAAAAGGAGTGTGTCCAAGTGTAAGGATTACCCTTTTAGGTTACCTGCCTAATTGGTTTTGTGCTTGTGCATCAGTGCACCACAGAACAGCTTAGTTCATGCTGTCACTTTTGGCTCACATTTGAGCTAAGTAATTAAGGATTTAAGTTTTACAAATTTTTTACAAGTTAAATTTAGATTAGATATAGCCTAAGTAAAATCAAGTCTTAGTTTTCATTTATTATCTTAAATTACTAGGTAAATTTTAGCTTAAAAGTCACTTAATCAGATTAAAAAGCCCAAAAATAGTAGGTAATTAAGTAGTTTCTTAATTTGTTAATTTTAGCTTAAAGTATTTGTTTTTATAGCTTAAATAGATAGTTTATTAGTAGTTGCATAAGTCCTCAGAAGCCCTTAGTCCAGTATTGCTTATTGAGCTTTTGAGCATAATTAGTTTTTGTGCTTATTTCTTTGTTTTCTGAGTTTGCTACCCTGCCCTTCATTTTCAGCTATAATCTAGTACTCTAATCTCTATTTTCTTTTCTCATCTAGTTTAAGCAACTCATAAGCTGTTTAGAACATCTTTTGTTTTGCAATTTGGACTTATTTTGAGCTTTTTATAGCTTAATTAGTCAAACCTTGAGAAAACCACTTGTTTCTGTAAAGAGCTTATTGATAAGCTCTTTTTGAGCTTATTATTGGTTTTCTGCCCAAAGTGCTTTTGTTAATTTTGTTCACTCCAGCCTCTTCTACAACTTTGATTTTATAAGTTTTTAATTTTAAGCACTTTTTGTTCTCAACTTATTTTTAAGGCTTATTTGGATTTAGTTTGTACGCGGGGGGTAGTCTCAGGGTAGGAAGTGTAACTTTTAATTTTCATTGTTAAACCCCTCCATTAGTTAGTTAGTCTTTTCTGTTAGTCCTTTAGGGATTTGCATAGTTAGTCCCTAGTTAGTTAAATAGTTAGTTTAATTAATTTTAATTAGTAATTAGGGTTTAGCTTTTAATTAGTTTAATTGAGGTTTAAATAAAAAGTAAAAAATTAGGGCTTTTATTTTTATTAAATTTCTGCATATTTTCTTTATTTAGTTAAATTTTTATAAAACTTTTAGGATTATATTTTTAATATTTTTTATTACTTTTAAAAGTTTTTAATTAGTTTTAATTTTAGAAAAATCATATCTTTAAATCTAAAAAGCCAAAAATAGTAATTCTTTTTTTTTCTAAAATTTTCTTTTTACTTATTTTACTTAGGAAAAATATAATTTCAATTACTTTCTATTTTTTATATTTTAGGATTTAATTAGAATTAAATAGTTTTTAATTAATAAAAAAATTCAAAAATAATCAAAAAAAATATAGTTTTCTTTTTCTTAAAATTTTCTTTTATCATAATTTAGGTTTAGAAACTTAGTTTGCAATTTTACGGTTTAATTTTAGTCTATTTGCTTAATTGTCGCGTTTTATTTGTTTTCCGTATTTGTTTAAATTGTTTAATTTGCCTTTAATTTTTAATTTTAATTGTTGTTTTTTATTTAGTAGTCATAGATCATCAAATATTATCTATATTCTTATTTAAATCATAATCCAAGCTTAAACAAGGTTTCAATTTCACTTGTCGTTGGAGAAACGACTCGGGTGATCATATTTATCCGGTTAAATATACGTATTATATATTATATTATATATATTTTTAAGAGTGAAATTTCCTTAGAGAATTTTCTTAATTGTATTTTATTTTTTTTATATATATATATATATATTGGGTATATAAAACTAACAATCAGTTTTTGGCGCCGTTGCCGGGGACTAGTGTTTGAGATTCCTTCGTTTTTAGTTTATTTGGTTTGAAGATCCTTTCACCCTCAAAAGTTTCATTTTTGTTTTATAATTCAAAAAAAAAAATCATAAAATATAAAAAAATATATATATATTTTTTCCTTTTCTTTTTAATATAAGTAAAAGAAAAAAAATCAAAAATATAAAAAAAATCTTTCTTTTTAATTAAGAGATAAAAAGTCACCAATTGGTAAAAATACCAAAATATAATACTCTCAACGGAGGTATTATCATAATCAATTCCGGTGAACTTGTTGGTTCCCAAATCGAACTAAAGATTTAACACTTGCCATTTATGTCTCTACGAAGTACGGCTCACCTGAAAAGCAATTTTTGAGAGCTACCGTGAAGTAGTTGATTATTTGGTTTAAGTCTCTTCCGTGTAACCGTTAAAATTCATAGTTAGTTGTAAAAAAAAAAATTAGTGTAATTTTTGTTTGCTTTTTAATTTCTTTATTTTTAGTGCATGCGCACTCGATCTCAAGCTCG